>KK500111.1:0-104549 GCA_000688715.1 Glossina pallidipes
TTGCATATGCACGCACTAACTTTACACAGCCTGCACCCCAAGTGGTGTAGAATAAAAGCGCAATCAAAACAATGTTAAAAAGCACAGTCAAGCACATTGATGAAATAAAAATTATTTTAAAATTAAATTTGACAAAATGCATGCATTTATTATGCTTAGCGCTTTATTCTTTATATAATTAACGCCATCTCTATTTTTGTGACCAACTCACATAATCAGCAAGAGAAGCTTTTCCTTCATAATCCTGTTGATTGTGCTACGAATATGCGTAGGAAAACATAACTGTTAAATAACATCACGAACGTGCTGCTTTCTGTTAAATAACAGCACAAAGTGATGTCAAGTTTCACTTGTCTGTAATAAACAAAAAACAGGTGTTATTTATTATACAACAACAAGGAGCGGAGAAAAAAAGAAATTAGACGAAGCAGAGGAAGATGATGATAGGTAAACATTTAAAAAAAGTATAACCAACAAAAAGAAAACAAAATCTGAGAAAACAAAAATCAGCTGCGCACAAGTGTTTTATTTATTTTTATTTTTGTCGCAGATCGTGTGGGTAGCGAATAGTTTCCATAAAATAATTGTGAAAATAAAACTAACTAAAAAGAAGACACCAACGAAGGTAATGTGTAATCACAATGCCAGCACAACAGAAACGAAGACTGAAGGAAATGAAGGAAATTATTTATAAAAAAAGCGAAACACACCTGTATAATTTATAAATAAAAAGAAAAAAAAACCAAAATCTATATCTAATAAAGTAACTGTGATAAAGAATTGCATAACACACGGAATCCAAGTAACATAACAAACACATGTCGCACTCTTTGTCTGCGCCACCCTTAATGAATACGTTTCAAAGTGAGATTAATTTAAAAAGTTCAGATTCATGCACAAAATCACGTATTGAAGAGTGTTTGTGGGCGCTTGATTATCCGGAGTTGCAAAAGGCCTGTTTCTTAGCTCGTATATGTCCAGTGAAACCGCCGCTTCACTGTCGTTTTTGTAATGTGCTCAGTATCTTGCAAACAGGCCCAACCTGTGGAATAACTGCTTTAAGCATGTTATTGGATGGATCGCCTACGATCGCGCAACTATTAGAAGACGCTCAACGAAAACAATTTACTAACAACGGTGAAATGTTTAGTGCACGCAATTTGTTTCAATTGATTTGCGATAATTTGCCCTTTTGCAACACGGTGACGAATGTCAATAATATAAAAGCTAAATACAATTGCAGTGATCGCAATTGTAAGATCGAATGCGAGATGCACGAAGGTCGTTTAAACTGTGCCAAGGTTAAGGAGAGCATTTGCCAGGGTGCCTGCATATTTGTACCGTAACCTTTTCAAAAATTACGATTTTTATTATGCCGTCAAATTTCCTTATCTTTAAATTTATATATTTGTGGATAGATTCTTTCCTTTTATTTTTGTGTGAATTGAATTGTGAATATAAACATTGCAACACATGTTTCAGTGTCTGTTCGTTTTTTACAAACTGACAAAGAAGAAAACATATGTGTTTATAGTGCTACCAAGTTTGGAAATTAATAAACATTCATTTGAGGTTACGTTAACCAAGCAAACAAATAAAATTAATTACACAAATTTTGTAGTGATATTTAAAAAATAAACATTTTAAACCAATATATGAATAAGAAATGGCAGGTGAAGAAGAACAAGTAAGTGTTAACCATAAGAAAATACAAGAAATAATCTTTGATTTACTGCATTTGCATTTATTTAGGCGCAAGTTGTTTTGTCGGTTAAAGAGCCTCTGGACTTAATCAGACTTAGTTTGGATGAAAAAGTTTATGTTAAAATGCGCAACGAAAGAGAATTAAGAGGAAGATTGCATGTGAGTCAAAATATAAATTTTTGTAAATATAAGCGATTATAATTTAAGTCTATGCCAAATGAGAGAACGTCTCGCTAGCAATAATCAAAGAAAAGAAAAAGGGAATTGTTAATTACTTTTACCTTCTCTTAGGCTTTTGATCAACACTTGAATATGGTTCTGGGTGATGCTGAGGAAACTGTTACCACCGTTGAAATCGATGAAGAAACCTATGAAGAAGTTTACAAGACAACGAAACGCACGATACCTATGCTATTTGTGCGAGGGGACGGTGTCATCCTAGTGTCGCCACCCATGCGTGTGGGATAAATGTAGTTTTACAGATGTAATTTAAATAAAGTGAATTAAAAACAAAACTAAAAGTTAAGTCTTTGAAAGATTTGATTGAAAAAAATTGATTTTTTCACACATATACGCCCTTGTTATATACACATGTGCATCACAAGTTCCTCATTATTTGGTTTTTTTCGTAACGTTGAGATTAACTTGAATTGAACACATATTTAACTTTACATGATGTATCCTACGCAGAATACTGTTGTTATTAATCTTACCCACGTAGGAGAATAATTTCTCATTTTATTCAAAATAAAAGATTTTCCTTAACTCTTTAAAATAAATATCTAATTATAGCTACGATACCGACTTTAATCATTCGCCATGCTTGAAATTTGGCCATAAGTCTCATTGGGCTTTAATAGTTGGTTATCTGATCAACGATAACGATGAGGTATATAATTGAAATTCATACGGCATAATGTTAAATAAAAATTTAATTTTTTTAATTTTCTTTTTGTTTCAGTTCTACGTTTTAGCTCGTCATGGTAAAAGTAAAAATCTTGCTGTTTGGTCTCTGCAGGCCTTAAGTGATAGCAATTCCAATTTAATGGAATTCGCCCAACCCAACCGTTACTTAGATTGTGATTTCCTTTTACCACCTGGTGGTATAGGCGGTGATTTAGGTTTAAGAGAACGTGCCATTATTGTGAAAGGTTTGCCTCATCAAATTTTGACTATACGTTAGTCATGATGAAACTATTTTTTTTTTATTTTAAAATGCCATGATATGCCCGTAAAAGTTTTTATTGTCCTTTTATGTTAGATTAACCGATTATTGCTGCGACTTTTTTCTCTTAACGGAGAGCATCGGATTGATATCTTGCTTGATTTCAGTGCAGTTTTGCAGAAGAGAGTTATTGCTAAGAAATCTTGAGTTCCAATTAATCAAAGCCTCAAATGCCTATTATATGTTTCAGTAGTTATTAGCGATCGCTGCCGACTCTTTCATATTTAATACATTGACATCAATTAGAAGCTTCTGAGAAAATGAAATACATTTTTCTCCGCCATATTTCCCCGTCTTCCGAGCTACATGTATGCTTTTATTGTACATGAAATTTCTGCAGTAAAAATCCACATTAATGTAAAAAATTGTAGGTAGCTGGCAATAAACATAATTTTGATTAGTTTTTGTGAGAGGTATTTTTTAATTAGTTACGCTGATTGGGCAAAAACACATTATTAACCGGTGTATTCGATAAATAAGGACAATATTTTGTTCCTTGAGTGTATACAGTAGATACATATATATATTTATATATATACAAATATATATTTGTATATACTATATATATATGTATATATATACTATATATATGTACTATACATATGTAGACACTATACATACATATATATATATTATTTTTTATTATTATTTAATCTATAATCAATTTCCCAAATATGATTATTGAATATAGGAACATGGGTGCTTATGATTTCTTTTAAGATTTTTCTATCTGCTGAAAATTATTTACACAATCTTGACAAACTTTTTAAAAATAAACAAAAAAGCAAAAAAAAAATATTTGTGTTTGTACTTACTTCCAAAAACAATAGCAAATTTTTCCAAAAATTAATAATGAAGCCTTTGTTTTCTTCGACTAGAATTGCGTAGTGAATAATTTGTGGATAAGAGGAGCCTTGCCGCTCTGACGTTTGCATAATAATATATATGTGAATATAATATATTCATATATCAGGTGACGTTTTTAAATACACAATCGAATAATGAAAAGTGCTAGATTTGTTCTTCACTTTTATCATGTCCTGAAAAACGACTCATAATTGGCATGGCCTAATAAAATGTGTATGTAAATTGTGGAACGGTTTGACATGCTGACTCAATTTAGTGCAGTTTAACTGTCCAGTTGCTCGTTTATTTGTCATCTTCAAATCGAATGCAAATGCCGCTGCTCGCAGAAGTTAACAAAGAAAGATGCAACACTAGACATATTAACTTGGCTTATTAACGTGATCTGCTTAAAAAAAAGCAAGAAACGTTAAGTCGCTTTGAAGCGAATATTTACAATAAGACGATATAAGAGAAGACAGAAATGTGATCATCTGCGACGTCTTTGCTGAAAAAATGCGTAAATGAGCAACGTTCACACCGCACGCCACACGCCACAGGCCACAATCAAAAAATACTTTATTTAAACACACTTACAATAAAAAACGAGCGAAAGCATTATACTCGGCAAACTGTGCACCAGTTTGTGGTACGCTATGTCACTTAGCTTAATGTAGACTTCTTAAAGTATATTGTTATATAAGAAGTGATGGAAAAATGATCCGATTTGAACAATTTTCGGCGTTCGTCCTTGAATCAAAACGCGTCAGTGTACCAAACTTCATTAAAATATCTTAGCGATTGCAACCTTTGGATTCAACACAAAGGTACATATGTGGACAAACAAACTTAGGCCGATCCTCAAAATGAGTCTGAATCGATGAGTACAATAAAGGAGGGGCCCATCTCAAGTCCTTCTTGGTGTTCCATGCATCCCTACAAGCTTTATATACTCAAGTGGGATAAGGTATTAATATGCCCTCTTTCTTATACTAACTTACACTCTATGTTTTATAAGAGGTATTGAACTAGAAGTTAAGACACGCAGAAATGCGTTCGCGGTGCTTTTCGCAAAATTCAAGATTAACCGTTTGAGTCCCAGACGGTTTTGAAAAAACACTGTCGAAGAATCCCAGACTGTTTTGAAATAAAATCTAAACAGCATGATCGCGCTGCTTGGGACTCTTCGACAGTTTTCTTTCAAAACTGTCTGGGTTTTCTCGACATGAAGTCTGAACAGCGCGATCGCGCTGCTTGATACTCAAACGATTAGATTGACGAACTGACAAGCCCATAATTAATAATACATTTTGTAAATTTTATGCGTTGACTCGAAGCGGAAGCTATCGGACAGCCCTTCACAGGTAAATATATCTTTCCCGTTTACTTCATTTCGATTAAGATGAGATCATGATCTAACTTTCATCTTACATGCAAAGGTGTGAGACTATGTCGTAATATATTTTCAGTTTTTTAGCTAAAGTGAGTGCTCAGACAGTAAAACCGCTTGTTGACCGGGAACGGGCACCACTAGGCTACAGCCACCTGCCTATTTCCTTCCGCTCTGATCGTCACCCACGGTCACGTATACTGCACATTCCTTAAGTGATTGGTCGTGCTAAAATACATATATATATATATATATATTTATATATATGTATATGTATGTATACATAAAACATTTAGGCCATTTACGCCGCTTGTGCATCTATGTCGAATATTGTCTGAATAAATTTCAGTTGATAATCAAGTGGGAGAGGAAACTCAAAAAGACTGAAATTTTTATATTGCGTTTTAAAAGTTTTATCAAGTCTTTCTTTATATTATGTATATAATTTATTAATTTAATATTAATATTATTATTATTATTATTATATATGTATGTGTATGGATTTTATTTTAATATTAAAAATCCTCTGATATACTACATAATAGAATAGCGAATTGAAATTATATATATGTATATTTTATATATATATAATTTATGTATATATATAATTTATATATATATAATTTATGTATATTTTATATCTATATATATATAACTTTGTTTAGTACAATCATAATAATGCTCAAATTACTTTCTTATAGAAATTACACACACACACACACACACACGCACAGCTCACTTTTTATTTACGTTTATAAATGTTATTTATGCATATTATGCGAAAACACATACAAAACACAATTAACATGAACGTTTAAATCACACGCACTTATGTACATATAAATACGCGCCACAGTTTTTTCAAAGACAATGAATAGATGTTACATCTGTAAAGAATAGAATAACAATCCGAAGTTTTAAGAGAAGATCGATCAGCGAAAAAACAAAAAAGACTAACAAGTAAAATATTTTTACATATTCATTGTTTTTGTTTTAGTTATACAAAAAAATAAGATGAGGGAGACAGATTATGCATATAAATATATAATAATAATAACAATCTTTTTATGGCTGCTTACATTTTGTGTACATGTTTGTTATGTATATGTTTATTTGAATATGTCAAGATTTTATTTGTTAAGAGTTGAGTGGACAATATATATATCTATATACATATATATATATATATGTATATATGTATGCACTCGTAAAATTTGATATTTGATACATTTTGCACATATGTTGAACATATGTACATAACATAACTATAATTTTGTACAACGCATGTATATATGTATATATATGCATATATATGCATATATATAAAAGATGTGTATATTTATTATTATATGTATATATATGCATATATATGCATATATATAAGAGATGTGTATATTTATCGTAGAGTATAGGGTTGATCATATACTTATGCGCAATCTAAGTATATAAGTTATACATAAAGATTTATATATAATATATATTATAATTAAAATCACAACATTAAGAATTAAGACATTAACTAGCACTCAGTAACTAGCAATCAGTAATGCCATACATGTGTATGTACGTTTCTATTTAAAGAGACGTTAAATTATGCGTACGTGCATAAATACCTATAAAACAATTTTGTGGATTTTTTTTCTACCACTTAACGCACCAAACGAAACTTAAAAGTTAATTCGTTCATAGGCCAAGAAGAACGAAGCCGATGACGACGACGATGAATTGTCTTTGCTGTTCATGCCCTTTGGGTGATTAATTTGTAGATATTAGGGAAGTATGAGAAAGGATGGAAATGTACTCGGTTTGTCATTTCATTTTTAATACCTACAGGAGGTCACGATACACACTCGTGCTTGACGTAAGGTTTTCAGTCATTTATATCCCTTCCTCTCTTCTTAGCACGCTAAAGATCGATGATGAATAGAAAGCTGCATCGATATATCGATAAATTCCATAGCGATGTATTATGGACTTCCTGTAACGAGTAGCAAGTTTATAGCTGCCGATCAAATTGGTATTTCTTTTATTATGAAATGAAAAAATCTTTTGATGGTGAAATTGTTGCCGAATTTACTCGGTATCGAGAGCTATAAATCGGCTCCCGGGTCATATTTAAAGGCATGCCTCTCGTACATAATCTGTAAATAATCATCTACGGCAAAATATTGACCTAGAGTACGGCTGATAGTTTCCTGACCTGACAACTACGCCTTTCGTAAGCTAAAAACTAAGAATCGGCATCAATACTTATCATCCAACGTCTAATTATTTTTACGTACATTGGTTTAAAGTAGTGGCTATCAAGTCCCAAGGAGTAATTCAGCTTTTTTCCCTACTATGTGCAGCTTTTTGATATCATTAATGATAAGATTTATCAACATCGCTTATAAGGAGGAAAATTCGATTATCGTATATAGTATACGCAAACACAAATGTGAAAAGGAAAATGAAATATTTTGTATCTTTTACCCGAAGATGTGTTTATAGCAGCTATACTACTATAGGAGTGATTATGATATATGCCATATCGTTAATATCGTTTGAAAATGATTTGAAAATTATTATTCCGAAATGGAAAACATACGTTCCACCGTAGAGGGCTTCCTTCATCTTTACTACTAAGGAAATGTAACCAAAAAAAAAAAAAATATATATATATATATATATATATAAAAAGAGAAAGACATACATCAAAATTACTTGAACCCTAATTAAGTTGATCGGATGCGTTAAGTTATTAAATGTTTTTTGTTTTTTTTTTTTTGTGTTTGTTTTTCTTTACATATTATATTCAAAATATTTGATATTTTTTCAAAACTTTTTATTATCCTTTATAGAGAAAAATTTTACCGATTTTCTTATATAATTTCGAATTTCTCAATAAAATTAATTTTCCTAAGCTTTTCTAGCTGTTTACGTTTACTTGTCTTAATAAAATGTATACATGTGAACAGTAAGTAAGTAAGTAAGTAAGTAAGTATGTAAGTAATTAATAGACAGAGTAAACATCTGATTAAGGTTTCGGTTAGTAATGAGTGTTTCATAATATTAGAAAAGTACACGAAACTATTTCAGCAACAAATCCAACAATATGTTTACAATTTTTATTCGAGTAATCAAATACGAGTACATTTTAATATATTGAAGATATATAGAGCATGGGGGAGGGGGAGGCGGGGGTGTTAGTTTTTGTTTCTTTTATATATTTATTGTAATTATATTTTCATTTCTTACTTCCAATTATTTAACTAACTGCTTTACTTGTAATTTTTTTCTAATCATATTTTCATAATTGCTCTTGTTAATTAACATATTTCTAAATTATTACATTAATATTGCCAAACAAATTCGTTTTAGTTGTTTTTGTTTTGTTTTTTTTTTTTTGTTCTTTTATTATTTGTAATTATTTTTGCATAATTATTTCTTTTCTTGAGTCTAAAATCGAAAACTTATTTTCAGTGTGCACACAGCACACAGGACATTATTCAGGCTTTTTTTTTTTGTTTTTTCGATTATTTTTGTTGTTGTTGTATGTTTTTATGTTTGTAAAATAATTTATTAATATAAAAAAGAGAAAAATCTTTTTGTAAACTATATGTAGTAACAAAGCAAGCCGATTAAAAAGGAAAGAAACTGAAAAGGAAGAGGAGGCAGTAGTAGTAGTAGTAGGAGGAGGAGCGGAGAAGGGAGGAAAACAGCTAAAAAATTGATGGAAAATTGGAGATAAAATAATGTTTAAATAATAGAAAAGCCAGGATAAAATAATGTTTAAATAATAGAAAAGCCAGAAATTACTTATAATTATTATGCACTCGCAAATATATATATAAATATAAATATAATTATGTAAAATAGATATTATGAGTAAAAAAGAGCGCATTTACCTTATTATTGTGGCTTATTGTGTGTATAGTGTGGGTTTTTGTGTGCAACTGTTTGTTTTAAGAAAATGACTAGGATAGTTCGGAGCAAGACATTGGTGTACAACCAATTAATGCAATGGGGAAATTTTTAACGTGAGTCTGCCATTGCGATGATAATTGGAAGAACTTAACGCCAGTCCATTCAGTACCATCTATGTAAACTGTAAATGGAAAATTAAATGTTTATTGCATTTTTCATTCCGTTCACTCATTTACGATGAGTTTTTAGTTCACCTCTTAATGGCACCGGATGAGATTGTTTAGGTGAGCAAATTAAACGAGCCACACCCTCAACACATTGCTCTTTTTCGAGATCGCGATCCTTTTCCTTTTTCTTGCCCAGGCGCATAACTATATATGTGAATACAACGAATTATATCAATTTTTAAATTTAAACTTTTTTCCAAATTATTTTTAAACTTACTTTGCTTTTGTTTCTTTTCCTTCGTGGCAAACGATACAATTAATCCAGTCGATAAATCGCCCATTGGTGAGTTCTGTGGTAAGCGCCATACCTGCAGGTTACGAAACGTGCTCTTGATACTGTTTTTACCGCCCTGATCACTACTACGCGTCGTACTTTTATCTTTAGTTAAATAATCGCCATGTCTAACGATAGGCCAATAATCAACTTGTAGTTCGACCGATTCATTGCTAGGGTGTTGTGGTGTAGAACCGAAAACATCAAGGGATCGGTCACGCTGCGATGAAGCAGATGACGGTGGTGTTTGTAAAGGCGGTGTTATGCGACCACTTTGCGGTGGTGATCCCGACAAACCACCTGCACCACCGCCCAGGCTGGATGATGCCGCATTAGCATTAGCATTTTGAGCGTTAATATTATTAATAGGTATGGCTACGCTTGTGTTGGAAGAAGATTGTTGAGCGGAAATGCTGCCTGCGGATTGAACATTGCCTTCATCGAGATCAATCGAAGCTTGCGGTCCCTCCAAATAGCCTATGCGGACGTCCTATAGAAGAGAAGCAACACGAAAAACATTAACTATAACTGTAAAATCTGAGTGTCTATAGTGCAAGTGCGGAACTTCTTTTCAAACATACACTAACAAATGGCACAAATATCTGGCATGAATCCTCATCCTTGTAGTTGACCATTGCTTCGGCTATGGGGATTTGGGTGCATGGCCCAGCTGCTTGCAAGTACCTATGTATGCGATTAACCAATTCAACGATATCCGATTTATGGGCAGCCATTGAATCGGCCAAGGAAGATGACAAAGCTGTTGCATTAACTGTTGTAACAGCGCTAACGGCAGCCGCTGTGGCCGCGGCTCTTTCGCACAGCTGATACCAATTTTCTGATCCGAACATTACCGCATACGCTTGATCCATTTGGCTTAGATAGCGAGCTATAGTGCTTCCTCCGATCGGAACAATGTAAAAACGCAAATGATTTAGCCAATCGGGGGGTCGAACACCCATTAACTCGACATAATGCCGTAAAGTAGCACCTTGCAGCCAATCGCCGCCAATTAAAAGGATCTTAACCGTGGTGGGAGGTTTAGCGTTTGAGTTGCAGCTAAAAATATGTTGTTTAAAAAATTAATTTATTTATTATCTTTTATCCTAAATTCGCTGCTAATACTTACTACTTCTGTATTTTGCCCATTAGGGCTTGGAGTATCGCCTTCACTTCAGCTGTATTCTGTGGCACAAAGGCTGGTTTAAAGGAATTAGCAAATAGTGCAGTCAATTTTGTAACGAAACCGCCACCGCTAATCGCTTCTGGTGGACTTATTATTGTGACCACATCGGGCGTCATTGGATCCTCATTGGCAAAGATACGGGCCAATTGATCTAATAACATTTTACGTGGTTCGACATTTGTAGGTGACAAACATGTTTCTAATACTGAGCGTGGTTCAGCACTTAGGCTAAGTGTTTGTTTCTTTTTACCCCCTCCCGGTATGCTACTCGATGTCCGAAAAAGACGAGAACGTTTCTCGTTGGAAGCGGGTGTGTTGGCATTATTGCTAATAGTCGATGAAACTATTCCTTGCAAATTAGTGCTCGTATTAACAGGTGTTAGTTGTTGTTGTTGTTGTTGTGGATAATAATGATGATGATGATGATGGTGTTGTTGCGAACGTATATAATCCTTATCAACACGTGGAGGACTATTTTGCGGATCAGACGTTTGGCCATCAGTGTAAACAGCGTTGCCTTCATTGCCTGAGCTATCATTGCGATTATCACAAGTTCGATCTACGAAATAAATAAAATTAGGCAACATTTTTTTTTTTTTTAATTTTTGTAAAAAGTAAGACATCAACTATCATTCATCATTAAAATACTACTACTACTACAAGAGTTTCCCTATCGATTTTTTTCTTTTTCACATTTCCAATCACAGCCACACTGCCATTAATCGCAGTGGCAAGAGGTTAGCTATTGCATAAATGACGGTGATTGGAGAACGTGCCTTTTTGTGAATTCTCTGAAATAAGTTACAAGGTCAAGTAAATTTGTGCTCAACAGTTTAAAGTGATTGATAGAAGAAAACTTAACGAAAAAATTTTAAGTACTTATTAATGGACATTTGATGCTGGAAATTAAAAAAAAAGAAGAAAAATCCGCTCCAGAACGGTTAGGGCAAAGCGAACCTAAGTTGCGTGTCAGCCGAAATTTTACATTTATATGCGGAAAAGCTGAGCAATATAATCAATCCTTTTTGTATGATGACAAGAGGAAGAGGATTTTCTAGTTAAAGATCACCTGAAGGCAAGAGCGTTTAATATAAACATTTCCAATTTCAGACGAATATCGAGTTTGCAGAAGAGAATTTGAAAAAAAATTCATGAAACAGTCTTCCTTACGTTAGAAGAAGGGAGAGTTCCTTTAAAATGTGGCTGCAAGGTGTAAGAAAACAAAGCAAGCTCTAAGAATTGTTGCGACAAATTTCTCTTATGTTCATTAAAAACGTTATCTATATGTTGACAGAGGAAAAATCTCTTCCACAATGGCAAAATGCGTTCGCTCATCTATGTTGAACTGTATTAGAAGCAATTGCTTCTTTTCGTTTCTAATCCAACGATTTCTGTTTTTCTTGAGCCGTTAAAGTGAAAAAATGAGCCCGAGCGAGGAATAGGCAGGGAAAATTTTTGGAGCTTCAAATATATAGTTTTGCCACTGGTATTCTTCAATAAGCTTATGAGAAACTTTTAATTCGAATAAATATTCCGAGGAAATTTTGCCTTGGTCTTGGTCTTGATATCTGAGGTCAGTTGTTGAGAGAGAAAAACATTTTTGGTAAACCAAAATGTGCTTGCACTCGAGGTCTACTAATGGAGATAATGTTGTATGGGTAAGAATTTTGTGATTTCGTGAGAATGAAGTATTTTTTTACTAGGATCCAAAATATCAAAAGGTTTGGAGCTTTGGAATATCGAACTTTATAAAAGCCCACAGCCAGCAGGTGTTCCAGCAATCAGGCAAAATTAAATAAACTCACGACTCTAATCTCAGTTAGCTGCGTATTTTACTATACCCTAAGCTACTTGTGAAACAGGTTATATCAAGTTGGTGTGGACGTATGTAAGGCACAGAAGGGTCTAAGGTAGACCCATATTTTATTATACCGATCGATTCAGAATCATTTTCTAATTCAGAATCATTTTCTGAATCGATGTAAGCCTGTCTGTCCGTCTAATGTTCGTCTATGTATTATTGTATTCAAGCTGCAGGTCGCAGTTTTTGAGATATGTTGTACTCTAGCCCTAGGACGAACTTTGTTGAAAATGGTTCGGATCGGTCGACTTTTTCGACCACTCCCCATCCAACGCCCTATTCTGCAAAGTTATTATATATGGAAAAAAATTGCAATTTTCAAAATTTCTCGACAAAAGTAGCTAAGCAGTACTGTTTCGTTATTCTAAATTGGTTTGAAAATTTTGGACCGACTTAGGGAATTTTTTGAATCCCTTCATAAAAATGCTCCTACGAAAACTGAATCTTCATATGGTAAAAAGTTCCGATTTCCAATATTCCATGGTGAAAATTGGCTCATAATAGTAAGTTGCTGTTTTCTTGTAAGCTTTTTTGCCCATCCGTCCGTTTTACGTTCCGTTGTTTAACCTAGCAACCGCAATTTTTAAAATACGTTGAAGGAATTTTGGTACACTGACGTGTTTTGACCCAAAGGAGAACGCTATTGAAAACGGTTCGGATCGGACTACATTTTTCACCACCTCCCCTATGACGACTTATTATGAAAAGCTGTTTTATCAATAACTGGATTAGGCGAAGTGATGCAGCGCATTCAATGGTCGACTGGCTACACACTGTAGAATTTTCAATTGTTTTCTATTGTTTGCTAGGGAATTGTCCAAAGTTTTGGCGGTTTCTTATATCTATCTTCTTATAAATTTGAAAGATATACAATTTTAACGATGATACGAGACTTGGGTTATTATAAAGTAAATGACTCTAGTATTCTTATCCTCGATAATATTTATGTATCTTTATAAACACGTCAATGATTTCCCATGGAAATATGTATAATTGTTAGAGCAAAAATTTTTCAGTGAAGAATTATATTTGTTTTTTTTTTTTTTTGAATTCTGTTCTGTGCGTGCTCCGGTCCGTTGCTGCAAAGCAGAAATTTGCCAAAAATGCTTTAAGTAGCCTTGATGGATTTTTAAAACAGACAGGATGACTTTTTAACGAATTCTATATTAACAGCACGTGAGCGAGTGTGCGTGAAAATTCATCGATTTTCTAAGAAACTAAATTCTTACAAGTAAAAAAGTTATATTCGGTGATGGCCGAATCTCGCGTAGCCATAATTATGCTTTTTAGATTCCACTCTCCAAGTTCTTTTACTTGTTACCCATATCGCTGGTATTATTAAAAAAAAATTAATCCGCCAAGTCGCAGTGTCCACTATATTCGTTTTAGAGTTGACCCATTTTTAGACAGATAATATCTCTTCGCTTGAGGAACGTACAAGGTAGTTTTAACCATTCGGCCTTGTTTGCTTTATGATAAATAAGCATTAAACCTCAAAAAAGTGAAAAAAATTAAATTTAATTACTCGTAACTTTGTGTGGACATGGTCGACTGGTTCCATTTTTGGACCTAGAGAACAAAGTGTCTCGTAAAGTAAATGTAGAAAATTGCAGCCTTCTAACTTTTCTTGTTTCCGAGTAACGAGTAAAACCCCACAAATTTTTCTTTAAAAAGAGCGAGATTACGTTCAGTTTATGCTCCTGGGCTTCTTCTCTAACCAATTTGGCCCATTTTCAATATGAAGCAGTGTGCAAAAATTTTCATTCTTTCTAATAATAATAATAAATTTAAAAACGATATCTTTAATTTTGCGATCAGGAGACTGCCAACAACAAACATAGCACAGACGGACAGACATGTCCGTATTCAGAATTTCACGCTGATCAAGAATGTGCACACACTTTATACTTTATAGGGTTTCTGAAGCTTCCTTTTGGCTGTTACATAGATTACGGGAAAAAAATCAAATGAGTATAACCCCATCCTTCAGTGGTAGGTATGCAAATGGTAAAACTAAATAAACATCCATGCAACTGGCGATTGACGGAAAAATGAACGACAATTCGCAGAACATTCCGCGGAAAAGGAGATTAAAACAAAATGCTCGCAATGATCTCAGATATTAGTAGCTTGCTTGTAAAAGAAGAGAATAGGCGGAATAGCAGAGAAGGGGAGCCTTCGACGTTACAATATATTCGAGATTGAGAGACGGGATCGATTCCGTTTCAACTCGAGAATAGCTGTCTACGAGCCACATAGTCATGTAATTGGATCGCTTTTCTAATGCGATGCAAAGGTTTTTAACTGAAGGCTTAGTAGTGCATTGAAAGAACGACAAAAGAGAGCCGAGCTGTTGATTCGTAATTGCTGACCAAAAATAGCTATGCTATGTCTTTGCCATGAGCACTGCGTAGGAAGCTCACTAAAAAGTGATGGGCCGGAAGAAGACGGAAAAATGCTTTTGATCGTAATGTCAAAGGCAAAGATGCAAGCAATTTAATTATTGATCGGGGGATCAGATTAGGTGCAAGTTAAGAAAAAAATATAATAATAACATGGATGACTTAATCGAATATAATCAAAATCTTTTGCAATCAGAATACTTTTTGTTAAAAAGTTTAAGTTAAATAGCATTCCATAATAAATACGTGTAAATGTCAGTTAATGACATTTTGCTAATTTAATTACATATTACAGATAACATAGATGTACTTATTATCAACATTGTATTCCAAAATTTCAACGGTGTAGTAAGTAAGTAAGCGAAAAATATATGTAAAAGAAGAATTGTACCGATCGCACAAAGAGTTAATTTTCATAAATCTACATATGAATGCATGCACAATAAAGGAAGAAAAAGAAGCAAATTAAAATTGATTGACTAACAGGATAAAGGATAAAAGTATTCATAGAGCCAATGTAGTTAAAAAGTTATTTTGATTCTTTCATTTTTTTTCGCTCTCTCATAATCATACTAAAGATTTATAAGACGACATTCATTCATTTACACAAAAGCAATCAAGAAAGAAAGTTAAGTTAATTGATAGTGTTTTCAAAGTGAAGAAAAAAAAATTTTGAAAAGTTATTTTTTTGTTTACATTTTAACCGACTGAGTTTGTCGAGTTAGTTTAACGCGGGAAGGGAGAGGAGAAATAAGAGAACTTAAGTTTTTTACTTAAAGTTTGGAAGTTGGAACCTGTAGGGGTTGGCTTTTCTTTATCTTCTTCTTCTTCTGCTTCTTATTTTCCTGTTTCCTTTTGCACTAATGAATTATTTATTTAGATCAAGAGGAGTGTTGTTTAAGGGAGAAATGGTTTTGTTTCGTTTTTTTTTTTTTTTTTTTTTTTTTTTTTTTTTTTTTTTTTTTTTTTTTTTTTTTTTTTTTTTTTTTTTTTTCAATTCTGTTATTAACTATTCATTGCACAGACNTTTTTTTTTTTTTTTTTTTTTTTTTTTTTTTTTTTTTTTTTTTTTTTTTTTTTTTCAATTCTGTTATTAACTATTCATTGCACAGACCTGCTGGTGTTGTTGCCGAATTGTTATTGTTTGTTAAATGAATGCATTTTTGTTTGTTATTTTCAATTTGAAAAGACGAATTGGTCAATTGGTCGCTTTTATCCGATGATCTGCGTTCAATGCTGCCTGCAAAAGAAATTTATTCAAGCCATGCAATTATAATAATTAATGTATTTTCAAAACATAAAAGCAAAAAAAATCTTTTCTTTTTTTTTAAAAGCTAATAAATGTTTTTTTTTTTTTGCTTAAAAATGCGTAATATATTCATAAAGCATATTAATATTATATTTAATACTACACTTTAAAAATGAGTTGAGTAAAAGTGATTTTATGACATAATGGAAATGGAAGTAAGTAAAGTTATGCCGTATGAGAATAAGTGCAAGATTTTTTAAATATTTTAATATTTATTGATAATTTAATATAATATAAGAGAGAGCTGAGCTATCATAAGATCCGTCGCTTAGCTGCAAGAAACATTAACAAAAGCACCTTTCAAAAGATTTCAAATTTTTGTGCAACATTTGATATCAATAACAGGCAAGAAAAAAAAAGTAAAGATAAATAATATTTGGCGTAGCTTTTACACTCATTACTTTATTAACTTGTGCCCACAATCGATTTGGGTCGTTTAGTCGCATTTGCACAATACACTTCGGATAAAGAACAAACATACATGGAACTAGCGTTTTCATCTTGGGTCTCTTTGTCGAAAAAGATAGAGTTTCTTTAGTTTAAAACAATAAGAATAAATAAAAATATTGTAGAGAAAATCCCCAGAAAACATGTAATTAACACTAGATTTACCAGCTATTTAAATATACCTATTTCTACCAATACCAGTCAAAATAACTGGTACTGGTATAAATGTTAATATCAAAAAATATGTATAAAGTAACATAATTGTATAACCTAATATGTATAAAGTAACATTAAATTCGTAAAATTAATTCTTTATTTATAGCTACAAAAGCCATAACATCATTTCGGAAAGCAAATGTTATATGTAATGGGAATTTTGAGTTGAAATTGCACTACCAGTCATTTTGACTGGTCTGGTAAATCTAGTGTTAAATAATTAGAAGTAACTAAATAAATTACGCGTTGTTGCATACAACACCCATAAGATCTGAATATAGATCAATCTTTCATTAAGTTTGTCCTTCCGTCGGTCCGCCTTTTTTTTTTCAACCATTTCGACTAGATAACGCTTTATTTTGACAGGATCCATCTTTCGTTAAGTTTGTCCTTCCGCCGGTCCGTCTTTTTTTCAACCGTTTCGACTAGATAACGCTTTATTTTGAAAAGCCCTTATAAGAGTAACTGCATTAAGCGAAGGGTAGCTAATAATGGACCACGTCCCACTACTTGCTTTTCCTCTAAATACCTTGTTAAGAGTTTTTTCACACTTTTTATAAAAATTCTTCTTATGTAACGTTTTTTTATGTACTATTGTAGCACTATTTAGAAAATTCTGAATAAGCTATGCCGTGATATAGGAAAGTGAGCCCATTTTAGTCCTAGAATTTATTTTTTCGTTATAAATTAATTACAACGTTGTTCCGGAAGGTCATTTTGTTTCTTCTCAACCGAGGACTTAATTAAATTTTTTCCCAGCCACATAATCCTTATACATTTTGACAGCTGATACAGTACGACTTGCTTGTGAAAAAGTTCTAATGACATGATTACGCAGTGGTTTTTGGTTGATGCCCTTTCCATTTTGAAAGGTGAAAACCAACATTTTGCAACAACATTGCTGTTGAAGTAAGAAAAAAATTATCTAATGTGTAGGGAGAGGATGTATTGACAGAAAGCCATAACTAGTTTGCAAAATTTCCAACTGACAATGCTGATGAAGACACACAATCAGAGCATTAATTGGTAGAAACGGATGGCGAAAAAACATACTTAAAATCATCGCTAAGAGGTTAAATTTACCGTAATCGCCAAGGCCATGTTAAAATATTTATATATATAATATAATAATAATAATAAAAAAAAAGAATGCTGTATAGAAACCATTCGATGTAGAATTCTCTACAGTTTTATAGAGGTTTGTATATAGAATTGAATCGAATTTTCGCTCGGAATTCCATATAGAGCGCGACAAAAGTGCCACTAAGCGTTAATTTAATTGCCATTATTAGCACACGATATTTGAAATCATATCCTTCGTTATTAAACCTTCTGAAATGCAGACAGCACTTGATGAGCGATTTCCGTACACTGAGAATTACCGTATTTTTCGGACTATAAGACGCACTACAAATTTATAAGTGGACTTTTAGAAAAATATAATTTAATGTTACTTTCGGATCAAAATCTTTATTTATTGTTGACATAACTCAATTGAACTATTGTTGTCGTGCCTCTCGGTACGATGCTGTACTTTAAATTTAGAGAAGATTTAATGAAAAAATATTTTATTGTTACCTTCGAACCAGAAGAAGCAACCAAAATTTGAGCCCGTTTCTCTATGGAAAGAGGTGCATCCTATAGTCCGAAAGATACGATAACGTACAAATGTTTCTTTTAAGTAAGTGCGAAAAAGAGTTCTTCAAATTTTGCCTTGAGAAATTTAATAAAGAAAAAAAACTTGTGTCCGATTGATAAAATAAGAAAAAGAGCAATATTCGATTTTTGTTTTTTTTATTGTAGGTTTATTAGACATTGATAGATGACAATGAAATTGTTCCATCCCTTCAATATAGACGTAAAGACGTACAGACACCCGCTGTCCACTTCGATAAGTGATTTAAATATCTTGTTACAACCTACGATGCGCTTTGGCAAGTGTGTTTCACCCCTTCAATGCAGACGTAAAGACGTACAGACACCAGCTGTCCCGTCCGCTAAAAGATTGAAATATCTTGTTGTAGCCTACGATGCGCTTTGGCAAATGCAATAAGCAAAAAATATAAGCTGAGCGTTCTAAAGCGTAGAAGAGAAAAATGATAGTTTAGACGTTTTCTAGAGCTAAAGATGCCTCCCCTTCGTTGCGTTTGTAAACTTTAGGAACAATTTTTGTTACAAAACGAAGCACGAATTACAAAAGCAATTAATTAGCCGTAAGTTTATTATAAGGTTCCTTATAATCCTTCCTTTCTAAGCACGAAGACATTGATTAATGCGTAAGTGGCTCACAATTTTTCTCTTACTTTCTCTTTTTTCGGAACTTAAGAAAAGAAGAAAGAAGTAGTTCGTCATTACCGACGGGATGCCGAAAACACGTCTCAGACTCTATTCAACATGGACCATTCGTCCTAAAATTTTCTTGAAATTCCCTGAGGGAATAAGCAAATTATGTGTAAAATATGTGGAGATAAGAGATTTATTCCAGAAAACACCCTTTGAACAAGATAAGGCGTCCTCAGTATTCCTAAGATGTTGTAATTTTTTCCTAATGAAATAAATTTCAGCTAAGACAGAAAAAGTAGAGCAGTAACGCCACATGGTTGCACTCAAGTCCTACAGTAGTTTCCTGTGCTGTGTACAGAAAATCTCCCGCTATCGTCAGGATTTAGTAGGTTGTGGAGGGTTGTGATGCCCGATTATCATCGTGAATCTAAGAAAACCGCTATGAAGTATTGAATTCACAGTTTAAAAAGACCGTCCACATATCAGCTGAACTCTCTTTGACTTTTGCATGACGAAGTATGACCGGATGGAGTAGACTGCAAATTTCTAAGATCCCAAACCTATAATGACTTAGCTCTTTGGATCTTAATATCATAAGTATGGGGCTCAGTTAAACGAGGGACCAATCAATATCGCTGCAGAATACTAGAACACCAATGACGAGTACCATCATGAACAAAGACCATTTGGTTGGGGCATGCGCTCGGCGTGTTGTCGCCAGTTTAAATTAAAATGGGGTTTCATTGGTTAAGTGTATAGCTAAGGAAGGGACGTTGTGCAAATATTTCATAAAATTATAATAAATTTTGGCAAAAATATGCAATAAACTTTTTTTAATTATAATTTATGCAACGTATAATAATAGTACTACGTCCTTAATACTCAACAGCATTATTAAAAATTTAAGCTTTCACACGTTGCATTGCACGTTGCAGTGTTCATGCGCCGCCACCTAAGCACTCGCCCTCCACATATACATACATATATACATAGACGTCAAAAGCACTGCGTGCATTTAAACGCTTCCATGTGTTTACTTTCAAAAGCGTAATTAGAAAAAAAAAAAGAAAAAAGGAGAAGCGAACAAGAAACCTACTAGTAGCACTTTACTTCTACTTCCAGCTTAATTTATCTTCTTTTACTAACAAGTAAAACATAAGGGCATAAACTACGTGACGTATTAAGAGGAGAATGGATGCTGGCATGTTTTTTTTTTTGCAACAAATTTTATGTCTCTTCCTCTATTCTTCATAACTTGAAGCTGCTCAAATGAAACAGACTGTTGAACATGTACACGTTTCTGCTTTCTATAGCAGTAATTTTTTTTTGGTATTCCTAGCCGAATAACACGCCATCATTGCCACCTGACCACCCTTGGGTGAGGAAATTTAGGGGAATCTTTGTTAGTCACCATTTCAAAATAATCGATAACTATTAGGTGACTGCATGTATTTTGATAGGCGACTGCTATAGGTAAAAATTATAAAGAAATGGGAAGCACAAGTGTACATAACGATTAAATTCGATGATTTTGACCTTTCTCTCTTTCTTTTCTAGTAACAATTTTCAATTTCGTTGTATTGAGCGTAGGCCGACGTTGATTATGAGGCGTTCAAGATAGCATTTTCGACCTTCATAACTTTTTTTTGCTTAATGTGAAGAAATCTGCTGCCGACGCGCATTTAACACTTTTAGAAGCTTACGACTATGTTGCGGTCTTCTTGATGTCAATGATTAAAATGTCAATGACAAAGAACGACCTGGAGGACCAAAACAGTTCGAAGATAATGAATTGCCACTCAGCTCAAACTCTCAAAGTACTGACGAATCAACTGTTTCTAGACGTTTACATGCGATGGGAAAAATCCCAAAGGAGGGAAAATGGCCACCATACGAATTGACTGAAAATGCCATTTCGAACCGTTTTAGCAATGCCAAGTAAAAAGAGAGTAGTTTCGTGTGGCGTATTGTGAATGGCGATGAAAAGTGGATCTACTACGACAATCCCAAGTGCCGTCCGCAACGACGCCGGAGGGGAGTATCCCTGACCATAACGTATTGCTGTACATATGTCAATCAACTTACCTCTCGATTGCCAATGGTTGTACGCAACCCGTCTGATTAAGGCTCCACGCCAGGTGCAGACGTAAAGCACACAGACACAGATCTGTACATATGGTGGGATCAGCAAGGTGTAGCGCGTTATGAGCTCCTAAAACCGATTAGAATTGTTACTGCACATGTCTACCGACGTAGTGACAATTGAACAAATTGAGCGATGTTTTATTGCAAAAAAGATCAGCAATAGCGACTAAAATAGCTACTACACGAATTGACTGAAAATGCCATTTTGGTCACTGGTTGCAAGAGTTGCTAAGGATACCCTATTACAGCTTGAACACAAAGTTCGGCCATACCCAGCCTACGCAGGAGATATATGTGGCCTTCTGATTACCACTTGCTGAGGTCGATGCACGCGGTTTCGCAAAGTTGAAAAAGTGCGAAATCAATATCGTTCTTTCGCCACTTAGTAACAATTTTTATTTATCTATTTATTTTTGTCAACTATTGACCTATTGACCATACTTAGAAGTGAAATTACAAATCATAATCAACGAATTTAGTTAGGACAACTTAAAGTTTGGACTTAAGCCTGCATTTCTATGAGATAAAAGACAAAATTTAAACATGAATTTTAATAGTATGAGAGTGCAAGTGGAAGAGTTACAAACTTGATAAATACGTTATGCGATTAACTATTTAATTGTGAAAAGGTTTTATCAAATCAAGTATTCGGCGTAAAAATAATGTATAAATAATCCTACCACTTATGGTAAGTAAGTAGAAAGAAGAGGCTCTATAATAAGTATGCTTATCGTGTGTGCTTAAAAAATTTATAGAAAGGTTTGAGAAAATGGTGCATCAACTTTAATTCCCAGAGTTAGTTAGCTAGAATTTGAAGTTACGGTAGGCACTTTGTGAATGGCTAATACACACAGAGGTTCAAAAGGTAGGTATAGAGTGTTAATCCAACTAGGAAATCTACATTTATGGTACACATCGGCGTTACAAACGAAATAGTCAATGCATTATAACTCTAATCTTCAGCTAGTTAGTAGAATTTCATGCAGAAAGGAATTTTCCAATTGGATAAATTCGAAATGCCGGCGCATATGCTTAATTCAAAGAGGCTCACTTCAATAACTAACTTAACTAATGGCGCGAATAGCCGTAAACATCGTTAGATTACTTATAACCTTCTCCCTTATCAAACGTTAGCTTTTCTTCATGCAAGCATATGCCGTAGTAAACCTTGCCAATCTTTTCCCCACAACCCGATTTGTAGGTAGATAGTTATTCATATCAAAAAATTTTAAAGAAATTCTTCTTGATAACGTTTTTTTTGACACAAATTCGAAATTATATGTAGATATAATAAATAGTTTTATGGTATGGATACAAAAAAAGAAGATTTGAAAAGCGTAAATTTCAGAAGGAAGAACAAGAAAAATATTCAAAAATCTACGCAAACAACACTACTAAATGACAACAATAATAACTAAATGTATAAAATGCACTTAAAACAATTGTGATCTACCAGCACCACCACCACCACCACCACCACCCCAACAACCGCTAAGTAAGTCATACATTTACTGTTAGTTAGTTAAGCAATATTACTCAGCCATACATGGCTCATGAATACAGTTACAGATTTTTGTTGTTGCGGTACATACGTACATATATAATAAACTATAGGTGGATGGAACATAATGTGCCTTAGCCGATGATGAATAATATCGTTGTCATTTTATTATTACAAACAAAACAAAACGAGAAAAAAACTGCGAGGAGAAAGTGTACCGGTAAATTTTTTACATAACAAGGCACATAAAATACTAATGCATGTATACTAACATATTTAGTGTAGTTGCCGAGTGAATAATGCGTTCAAGTGCCTGCAGTGAATTGTCACATATATGTTATGCATTTTTTATAGGTGCACAGCGCTCTAGTGCTATTGTTAAATATCGTGAGGGAGGGATTTTATTTGACCCATATTTTTGATGTTTCCTTTTTTCGCAAAATAAGCGCACAGAGAAATCAAAACGTAAATAAATAAAATAAAATAGGATGGATTTAAGGCAAAGTAAAAAAAAAATAAATAACAATTTGCTTATAGCAAGTAGTAGGTGCTATTGATTTACACAACGTAATGTTTGCATAGGAATATAAAAAATTTAAAAACATCGAAAAAGATAAAGAATTAAATGCCATTATAGGTTTCGTTTTTGTTTTGAGAAATATTTCAAGGACAATCTAAATAGAATCTATATCCTCATCTTGGTCAGCAGAAAACCTTGAAAGGAACCATTTTGTTCCGTTAGCATACTTAACGTCGCAAAAATTGAGATGACAGACTGAAACTGGGTTACGAGGCAACAGACAATGTTTGACGTTGATGTAAGGCGCACCCTAATAGCAGTTCATAGCAGACGTGATATCAAGTTTGGCTTTGCCGGCTTTTATAAGGATCATCTAAAATTGCAAGCAGAACTTGACTTTAATCCTCCCCATTGCGGATGAAACCCGAAATTTTGCGACTCATAAGATATTACGGTATAAAAACTGTTGCAAATACTTGCAGTCAACATGGAAACAATCTCCCTCTCCCTCAATCCATCTCAATCTCTCTCTCGATTTTAATCTTCCTTGTCCATATACGTCATCTATATACGATGAAATATTTTGCAGTCCTTATGCGGATGACGGCAAAGATTCGCTCTACAGGCACCAAAAGTTTCTCCTGCATGTTAATAAATAAGTCTTTTCGTTAAAACACATATGCAAGCACATTAAATATAATCTGCAGTGTAAGCGTACGAAAGCTGAAGAGAAATGACGGTCACGCACACCTGTCATAACAATCGCTTTGCCAAAACGCATCGAAATCTTAACAAGCAAAACATACCTTCATCATAATGCATCCGAAGAGTAATGTGTTTAATATAGCGGATAATGTCAATAACAACAATCAACAAGTTGTTGAGCAGGCATAAAACTGTTTGATCTGAATTCATTTGAACTGCAGAGATGACAACTTAACATAATGTAACGGATTTGGGCTTCTAAAGATGGTTGGTTACAAGCTGATTTCAAATGAGAAACCCAGACTTTCTATCTTTAAGTAGATCCCTTCGTAATTTATACAGGTTGCAAGGTCCCCGATCGATACATTTACGTAATACATAATAAGTGGATAAACTTACGAGTACACTACCCTTGTTGGATATGAAAACATTGCAACAATGTTAACAAGAAAAAAAGAAAAACTTAAGCTTTTATGAAAAATTTGTAACAAAACAAATGCTCAAGGAAGATATTATTAAAAAAATTTTAATGAGTTTTACTGTCAGAGAGGCGGCAAATAAAAAATGAATAAATCAAATGAAATAAATTTTGTTTTGTTTTTTTTTTTTTTTTGACTTACCACCACCTGCACCAATGTCATGTAACATGATACGCGAATTCGTGAAAAACGGTCTAAGAGAAGGTTTGGGAGTCGAACCAATTGATAAACTATCTATATCTGGACCGGAATCGTCGCCCTCACAACACGACAGAGATTCAAGTTCTTGAAATAAAGCATCCAAATCTCGTTCACCTCTTAGGGCGGCCGTGCTACGATTCACTTCACCTTCCAATTCCTCAGTGGCTTTAAAACGTTTAAGTAAAGCAAAGATTTTCTGCTTAAAGTTTCGCTGTTGCAAGGATATAGTCTGCAAATAATAATGAAATTAATTAATACCTATATATATTAATACATATATGTGCATATAAGAGGTTTAAGAGCGTGTACAATATACTACGTAATTATTATTTATACACCTGTTATCTAAATTTTATGTATATCGCTCGCGAATAATACATTATTATATTCCGTACATAAGCAGACTCGTGCCCAGATATAGACGTCATAGCCAAAATAGCGTTAATATAATTTAATATGCGCAACATACACTTTCTCCTTTTCATGATTTTTTTATATTTAATGCCTTTGTTTTATTTAAGGTATCTTTTTTCGTTTTTTAATGCCAATAAAAGTTTATGTAAATGCAAACAGAAGCTTAAACAAAAAAAAAAAAACATAAAAAAAACAAAAACAGTTCATATTCTCATACAAATTAGAAAGAAACTTGAAACATTCGCACAAGTCAAAATCGCTTATCGCACCGTGTTAGGGAACTACTGACAGAATTGATAAGCAAACACTAGTTTTTTTTGTTACTCATGAAAAGTTATAACCCATTGAATGTCAACTTTGAAGCTCAGTTGAAATCAAGATAATTTGTTCACAAGTTAGAGGTCTCCAACAAAAAGGTTACCAATAGCTGATCGATACCATTTACCGGATGCCGATCTAACATTTTCTACGTACATTTCCCGAATCCATCTATAGGTGTACTTTTCAACTTTACAACTTTTATGGGCTAGAGCTGACATATGAGAGAGGTATCTAAGATTCGACCTAAAGGGGTTTTTTTTTGTTCTATAGGGAAATGTTGCATTTGCTTGAGGATACGTTTTTTGACTTTGATAAGAATGAAAATTTGGAATATTTCAAAACATCGTCAATGATTGCTGGAAATGTAAATCTCGGCGGAGATTTCCATCTAAAACAATATAGAATTCAAGTAGAGATCAAAATTCCCCACATCGTGAATCGATAGAAATTCTCACAACTCTCTAAGGTTCGATTTGAAACGATTATAATATTTGTTCACTTGTTCGAACTTGATAATAAACTGCATAACGGTTTTCTTAAGAAGCAACTTAAGACTCGCGTAACTTTGCGAATATTAATCCTATCAAGCCATACTAGGAGATAGCAGTCAGTGAGTAATTAAAATAATGATTTAACATTGTAACGTGCTTTAGTCCAGTCCAGTTCATTAGCTACGTTTTAAAAATTCGTCATAATTTCGAAAAAAATCGCTTAATTTATATTTATAGCGAGCACGATGATAAAAATGCGTGGTATTTATGCTACGAATGCTTCATTAAAATGAATAGCACGATAATTGTGCTCTGATCGATCAAATCGTTGTTGATGACGACGATGTCGGAGAATTTCTTCAAAATATTGATTACAACCGGTATAGCGTATATATAGTATATATATATGGGATTGCTGTGCAACTAACCATTGACTAAAAACTTGTCTTAAACCATTTCCACAGGAGAGGATAAAAAAAGATATTTAAATAATTGGGTACCATATGAGTTGAAAGTAAAATATTTAACGAATTGAAATTCGTCTTGTGGATCACTGCTGAAACGAAACGAAATCGAACCATTGTTGAACAGAGTGATACTGGACGATGAAAGCCGAATCACATACAACAATAATATACAAGAAGCACATGCGCAAACAGTGGCATAGACAAACTGACTTCACGTAATATAATGACTTGTGTTTAGTGAGACAGAAAAGTGAACGATGAATAGGTGCTTCGACCTGACCATACAATTGGTTTTTCGTTTTACTGTCAGCAACTAATGCAATTAAAGCGTGCTACCGAGGCAGCAATAAGTCTAGGAAAAGAAAAATAATTCCATCTTCTATGATGATAATGACCGATCTTAGTTAAGAAAATACGGGAGCTAGGGTGGGTAGTTTTGATGCATCTATTACATAGTCGAGCATTTTACTCGTTTTGACTACCATTTCTTTCGCTCCTTGTAGAACTCTCTTAACGACGTAGAAGAAACCTTCAACAGTGGCCTGTGACTTGATTCATTATTTCGCTCAGAAATTCCAGAGGTATTCCAGCGATCGAGTAACGGTTTTACCAGAGTAATGACAAAAGATAATTGATATTTGGCGCAATACATTTACGTTAGGTCTTATGAAAAGTCTTTGCGGTTTTCTCCGCGGAATGCTGCTGATGCCTATTTATCGGGCAACGCTCACCTACGTGCCTTAAACGAACATATGCTTAAAAGGTGACATTTGAGCTTACATTATTTTTTTGAAGATAGTTTTCTAATCCTTTCCTCGTCTAAAAAGTTATATTGATTTGAAAATGGATGAAATATCTGAAGAAATACGCTATGTGATGCTTTTTTACTATAAAAAAACTAAAAACATGCCGAAAATTTTGTAAAGTGTACTGTAAGAATGCTGTGAGACAACGAAGGATACCAAGAGTGGTTTGCTCGATTCCGTCCCGGAAAGTTCGATGTCAAAGATGCACCTCGCTCTGGTAGAAAAAGTTAATGAAATTTTGCAACTTAAGGGGGTAGACCGGCACGTAAGCTGTCAGTAATAGGAGAGGGGGGGGGAACGCCAATCACATGACAGTTTGGAGTCATTTGCAAAGAGCAGTCTACAGAAATGAGCTTGAAACCGTGGAAAAAACAGCAAAGACTTTTTATACGATCCATTAATATAAGGAGAGTGTATTTGAATTTTTATTCTAACCTAATAAATTATTATGGAAAGTATCTAAAGGTGGGTTTGGAAAATAGAATATAAAATGTGATAATAATATAAAAGAACACTTACTCTACTAATTTTAGCCCGCGATGAACTTTTATCTTTAATCTCGAATTCACTGTCGCTATCCACCGGATTGTTAGGACCTAATGCAACGTCTTCTACTTCCGATCGCTGCAATTTACGATACTTGCGGACATCATGCTTGGCTGGATTATAATCACGTTTCGCATCATAGCCCGTAATTCCGAGTTCATTAGTTTCGTCATTAAATTCGCCAGAGCTAAATTCACCTTCTTCATCTTCATCCGAATATTCAGCAACGCGATCTGTTACAGATGATGATGATGCGTTGGATTTTAATTTTTTATTAAACATCAAGGAAAACATTAGTAAAAAATTTATTTTAATAAAACTTGTTTACACAAAGTTGCAAAAGTTTAAAAAGTTATATAGAAAAAAAAAGAAAAAAAAAAAAAAAAATAGAACCAGGTTTTATAGAAAGTGGCAAATATCGTTCTTAAATTAATCTTAGGATTTTTTCCTTTAAAACGAAATTGTTTTTCCTTTTCTTTCTTCTTTTTTCATTAATTGTGCACGTATCTTGTGATTTGGTTTTATCTGTTAGCGCTTTCGAAACGAAACTGATAAAAATTTTTGTTGATTTTTCTCAGTTTAAGACAAACAAAAGCAATAGGACTTTTGTTTCTTACTTCTTGCCTCCCCCTCCCCCGCTGAGAAATGTATTTAACACCAGCGCGTAAACAGAGGGGACTTTCTCATTTCTCTCAGTACACCCGCTCAGTACAATCATAAATCGAATTTAATAAAAATTATCTAGACGAGTGAGATATAACATAAGTAGAAAAAAAGTTTTTTTTCCTTTTTTTTTTCTTTTTTTTTTTTTGAGTGATATTATAAATAAACGAAAGATTCATTAACGGCAACAGACCTGTCACGATTAAGGCGCTATTGTGCAGCCAGTCACTTGATTGTAGTCTACACATACTTAATATATATATATATATATATATATATATATATGCATATATATATAGTTAAAGAGACATATGTTTTTTGTTTTTAAGCATAAAGGAAAGGAACAATAGCTAATTGTAGATTATAATGATCCACACGCGCCTCGCGGGCTTCATTGTTACGTTGGGCTATTTATCTTTCATAGGTACTTGTTATAATTATGTGAAAAATATGTCTATCAATCAAATATAGAGAGAAGGAAGAAAGATGACGACTTTTGAAAATGGATGCAATGCATGCAATAAGTAAAGAAACTCTAAACTAATGAAGTTAAACACAGCCTTTTAAATAAGTTGTTCTGTTGTTGTATTCTTATGAATATATTTTAGAGATTGAGCGACAAACTCAAACATATATCTTTTCGATTATCTCAAGCAAGTTTGGCGTGCGTTCGTATAGTATTTATGCGTCGATTCTCGTAACCACCTATTTTTGTAGCTGTTAGACGAGCAAAAGGAGAATCATCTGACGCATTCACTCTAGCGTCAACAAGTAAGAAAGTTATATTCAGAGGTGGGCGAACCTCGCATACCCACCACTATACTTTTCGCATTCTACTCTCCAACTTCTTTTATTTGACACCCATATCGCTGGTATTGTTATGAAAAAATTAATCCCCCAAGTAGCGGTGTCTGTCATACTCATTTTCGAATTAACCCATTTTTAGACAGATAATATCTCTTCGCTTGAGGAACGTACAAGGTAGTTTTAACCATTTTGTCCTGTTTGAGATTTAAGCATAAAATGAGCATAAAACCCCAAAAAAGTGAAGTGAATTCAAGTACATCCTAAATGTCTTCGCGTTGATTCCAAACAATAAATTAAGTGGACATAGTTTGTTGATGGATAACAAAACCATGTTCAAGACGTGTGCCAAGTGGAAGGGAAAAAATACTACGGCGGAACGATTCAAGCGTATGTGAAAGTGTGTGCGTCAGGGAACATAACACATTTCTATTATTAGATTTAAAATATAAATAATGATCCGCTTATTAGGCGGATACAGCCAGTACGTGTGAGTACAAGTTTTTTATCCATCAACAAGCTAAGATAAACTTTCATTATTTGTCTCCAAGGATATGATGGCAAGTAGTATATAGGGATCAATGAAACATACATTTTCCGTAAACTGATCTTGACAATGACTTTCTTTCATTCTCTTTGACCAATTACTACTGATTTCAGTCGAATGAACATTTTATTTAATCTACTGCGAACGTGATCGATTGTTTTTATCCTTCCACATAAGGCCCAGGATGTGATGGCAAGTAGTATATAGGGATCAATGAAACATACATTTTTCGTAAGCTGATCTTGACAATGATTTTCTTTCATTCTGATTGATCTGACTGACCTATGACTGATTTCAATCAAACGAACATTTTAGTTAATCTACTCTGAATGAGATCGAAGATGACGGCAACGTTGATCAACGAAGAGCTGTTGCGAGTGTTTAGCTTTTATTTAGAAATTTTTCGTCATTGAAATCTATTGACTCTTCTCGCGAATTTTCTCGTGATTTATTTATTTATTCAAAATAGAATCACATCTTTTTAAAGAATAGCTTGCTTCACTCAATATATATACATATTCCTCGCACGATACCTCTTAAGAATTGTGCGTATGTTCTAATAGATTTTTGAGAATATTGTCACACAAACAGGCAAACTCATCTTCACATTTAGAATCTCACGTTTATCATATAATTCGCAAGAGTATTTCTATTTACGTATTCATGAATATGTTGATTATACGGAAAAAAAAGCTTAATTATTTAATGTTAATTTAAGATGAATCATCATATAGGAATCTCGTTTCTCATGTTTTCTATCATTAATAAAAAAAAATTACCTCCTGGATATTTATATGCTGAACGTGTTTATTATGCTTGCAATCCATAAAAATATGGAACATTTCTCCATCTTTGCTTATAGTAATGAACGATAGAAAAAGTTATGACCAGAATTTATCATCCATGTAGCGTTGCCTTATTTCCAATAAATTATTTAGATGTTCGCTTGGTACGGATATGCAGAAATCCGCCAAGGCTTTAGTTTTCCAGCTAAAGTTCTTTCACTTGTTGTTCTCATAGAAGCTCATTAATAAGAATATTCCAGAGAATTGAGGAAGACACTCTGCTTCGCTTTAATTTGCTCTACGTTTCTATTCTATTGTAGTCTATTATCAAGAGTTTAGTATTCGTTTTCAAATACAATATTAAGTACATTAGTGCAACGATCAAAAAATAGGGTGAATTTGTGTATAAAACGAAAAAATCTCGATTTATTTTGCCTATCGCTTTAAAGTGGTGCCTGTCCGGTAAGATCTTTTCAGGTTTTTGAATAGCCGTACGTTAATCTATCTTGATTATGGAACGATGTAGGATCGCGCAGTTGACGAAATATTCTTGAATTTTCTCTACAACAGTTCAGTACCTTTGGAAGCAATCGAGATTTGACGCGTTTGACGTATAAAACATTTCTAAAAATGTTTCGGTTTGATCCAAAAACGAGATGTCCGCAGCATTAGCAAAGTCTCGATACTCAGTTCAGTATTTCCCTGAATTATATTTTTGATTTTCGTCAGCATATGTTATTGGTCGCCCTGGGCGCTATTTGTCTTGAAATAGCTCTCGATCTTCTCTGAAGTCTCTTCTTACAACCTTATCATTAAAGACCTTCTGTAATGTTGTCCGTGATTCCGCAAATAAAGTTTCTTACAAATTGTTTGCTCGACAACATTAGACACAAAAAAAAAATCGAAAAACAAATGTAACACTAATACCTAACCCAAGAATTAACATAAAAAATATATCGAAATCTGTACCACCAACTTATAGAAAAAATATTCTCCTGATTGCATAGCACTCGCGACGGACCATTGCGCTATAAAGCTAATACTGTCTCACCAGTTCGGGGTGACCATACCGCCGAGATCGGGTTGGGACAGGCAAGCTTTTGAACCTAGTGTGGAATCAAGGAAATGGTACACCGACGATTCCAAATTGGAATATGGCAGGGCCTGCTGTCCGAAGGCCATAGCAATGGGATATAGTTCCTCCACATTCCGAGCACAAGTCTACGCAATCACCGCATGTAAATCTGAATGCTTAAGAAAGCAATGCGGCTCTGCATATACTCCGACAGCCAGACCGCCTTAAAGTCTATAAAAGGGCGAATGATGGCATCCTTGCTTGTCTTGGAATGTCTTCATATAGTCATATAGTGTTATAGGTTTTGAAGGTGAGTTTGTTCGCTTCTTAGGGCTTCATCATGCCCATTTTGAAATTCGACTAAGAATATATTTACACGATCCTATAGAACCTAATATTAAACGTACATGGCGGCATGATAGAACGGCCTTTGATCATGGAATTTCTGATGCATACATATGAGTGTCACTAGTGCACTACTGCAACATCTTTGTTGGAATAAAGATTCGTCTTTTTCTTCAATTATCAGGATCAGGATTCAGTTTAGTATAATTCTTGAAGGCATATCTGATGTGTTATGATGTATGGTAAGTGACGCCCAATGTCAATGATTACCAATATTATCCTGAGAGTTGAGCAGGAAATATATTCAAAGTTCCAGCGAACTATCTTCTGCGCGCTGTAGCGTGATAATTCATATACATTAAGATAGGATTTTCACATCAATTCGAAAAGCCACAATTTATTCAGCACCCTACTCGCTCGGAGGGCGCAACCAAATTCACGCACCCAATAGATTATAAATTATTGGTGATGGATAGATTACTTCACTACTTACTTTTGCTAATCATCTCTATTTTTCTACTGCAACCTGTGAAATTGAAAGGACAGTTATTCTTATTCATCCCGGTTTTCAATATCGCCATAATCAGAGAGACATAGAAATTCACCCTCAAACAAAGAGTTTGAATCTTGTATTTAATAATCTTGTATTTAAAATGCTTATGATGATATAAATAGAAAAAGTCCACTTTTCATATAGATGCGTTCACAATTTAAATTAAAGTAAATGTGTAACACTCACAGCAGCACTTATTTATTATATCATGAAATAACAGAGCAACATATGCAGGAATGTGTATAACAAATGGAACACCATTGAAATCAAAAACAATATATATTTTTTAACTAAACATACAGACAAACGTATATATATTCATAAGATGATGTATATATATATATATATATATATATATATAAGTATATATGGCAACATGTCTTGTTTGCCAAAGATGAAATAAATATTGTTTTGTGTGTGCGGGGACTACAGTGAAGAGAAGCATTTTATTAAATTCTTTCATTGCCTGAAAATACAGATGATTGTGTGTAGCTGTGTGTACGCTATTTTTGCAAGCATCCTTCCAAGATTCCAAATATATTCATTTTGTTTTATCATTTGTAACATCGAACAATATTGTAGCGAAATTTTACTTAATGTTGTCTGTGCGTAGTCTGGTAGTATGTTGTTATGCTCTGCTTGTCAAAGTAGCTATATTTTCCATAGGAAACTAAAATTTGCCAGCGTTAATCGAAAAAATAAAGCTTGAAAATGGATTTAGATTGGATCAGAAAATCATCCACACCACACATTTTTTAGTTGTTTCTTATTTTATAAGCTTTTCCCGAATTTGGTTTAAATAGTTAGCAAAACACGCTTGTAATGAAACGCGTGGTTCAAAGTCGAAGAAAAATTATATGAAAATACTCTACAAGGGAATTTTAGGAATTTATCTTAAGTTAGTTTTACCTAAACACCCGCTTAGAAAGCCAATATGATCAGCGTAAGAGGGCTTGTCAAATTTAACCAAAACTGTCTGTCTATCCAAGATTTACGGAACTCCTCATTAGCGCAAGAATCGAAACACACATGTTCTTCGCTCATATTGAGAAACGAAAGGCGTATAATATTTTTGATTAAGGCATGTTTACGTAAGGAAGTGGATTTCCAAGATTCGTATTGTACGCGTTTTGCTTTCTAAGAAGAAATAAATTAAGAATTTTTATATTGAGTAAGTCATGGGAAAAAATTCGATTAAAATTTGTTGTATTCATATACTTCGGAGAATTTTATGAAGAGAGATATATATATTTGTAGTTAAACATGGTAAAGTCATGAGTATGTATATATTAATATGATAGCGGTCAATAATTCCCGGGATTGGTAAATAGCTTTCCAATCTAACAAAAATCGAAATTGTTTATAGAAGGTGTGCGCCAGCACTCAAGCGACACCTTTCAAAATTTCATATTATTTCAGTCACTTGTTTACAATGAATTTCCATACATTTCTTTGTTGCTTTCAAAATAATAATTTTGTGCTGATTAAACAGAACAGAACCGAACAGAACGGACAGAAAGGCCGTTCACAGTCAGCATTGCCTTGAGAAGTTGTCATATGGCAAGTTTTTCTTCAATGAAAACAACAATTGTTTCCTTAGTTGGACAACTTTAAACTATTACCCTATGGTCATCGACGGCACTCAACGCAGTGGGCATCCTAAAAATATCAAAAGGCACTGTGGAATAGATGCACCGCGTCACAAGTTGATGGCTACAAGGGTAAAATTATATGGTTTGTAGTTTGAATCGCTGCTCTATCCATATTTTGCTACCGTAGGAATTTTATCTGTTTGCAAATACTCTTCAAAGCAACTCTTGCAAAGGAAAAATTCAAATTTTGAAAAAGAAAACGTATTTTTTTTTTTGCTTAATCCCGGGAATTATTGACCGATATATGTGTATATATGTACATATGTATGTATATGTAAATAATATATATGTATATATATATATATAATATGTACACATATGTGTTACAAACATGTGTCATATATGTAAATAAACATGCGCTTATAATTCTATAGGTATCTGTGTAACTGAAAACATCATAAACTAAGTCTTACCGATAACCCGCAACTTATAGGCGGCAATTATGAGATTTTAATTTAATTGGCAAAGGCATTCACTACATTCATGTAGGTTCAATATATACGTATATATGTACATGCATACATATATATATATAGCAATAGGCGGTTCTTAGACATTAGGCTAAAAATCATAATAGAACGCAATTTGTTCCCGATGATAAGAAAATATGTATAAATTCGCGATAGATGATTTAAATTTTCGTGTAAACATAGATTTGGCAGATTCCAACAAAATAGAAGCTGAAAGATTTTATTATTTTATTTACTTTTGAAAAGTTGCCAAATTTTTATAAACATTGTAGAACAAGATAAAGCAAAATTCAAAATAATTTATTTGATAAATATTAATGCAAAGATGAGAAATCTAGTTTATACCTTAATAGGTTGCAGTAGATATAAGAAAAAACTATGATAATTAAGTTTTTCACGCAATTTAATGAATCTTTACATTTTGTTATCCCTCTCTTCACTTTATATTTTTTTTGATTAAATATAAACTCGTCTTCTGTATACCACAATTCTCTTCTTAATGTTCTACGCAATGAAATAAATAAAATTTTTGTAAATTATTTGGAGTAGAGACAAAAAGAGCATTGCATTGGAAAGCAATTAAAATTCAGTTTAGCAATTTATGATACAAATATTTAAGATAACACAAATTGTTAAGAAAACTCTTCCGAACCGCAAGAAATTGCGGTTATTAGCTGGTAGAGAGATTGCAAACTCTTCCTTAAGAAGAAAACAACAAATCTAATTAACTTTGTTTCTCAGAAATATGTGCAGTTGTTGAGCTACGCATCCGGTATCTATAGCAGGAAGAAATGACGAAAATGTAAAAGATGAGTGTTCTGGGACTGGGATTAACTACGCATACGTTTCATCTTGATAGAAAAGGCAAACATAATTTACTCTACACAAAACATGTACTTTCTTTTGGGATCGCTTCTTCTTCTTCTTGCTGGTCTTCTTAAAAGACCGTTTAAAAGAAGTGAAAGAAAAGGTTCTCTGCCCTGAATTTCTACATCATTTTTGCAAAGAGTCTTGTACAGACTCGGAGCGGTTGAAAGACTAAGAAGCACATCCAAACATTTATCTGCATGAAAGTTATACGAACTTATTAGTTCGTATACTACTAAGATACTACGTCCGGATTAGTCAGAGGAAAAAAGCTCTGACTTAATTCAACAAGATAACTTCGTTGGAGAGTCAAGCAATCAGTTGAAGGCTTCTTTAACATTTCGATGCCATTTTGAGCTCAAGAAATACCCTTCAATCTCTGCAGTGATCACCTCATCATTGTTCCATCAATCATTTTGCCTAATGGAATGTCTGCCTTAATAATTTCTACGATCATTATCATCATTACTCGGTGACATGCCTGGCTATTCTTCATTGCTGCACGAATGTTGATTTCTATGACGCCACGCCGTTTACAAACATTAGAAGAGTTTTACAGAATCCTTTGAACTTGATGCAGTCAAGTAGCTAATCGGAGTATATGACACAGCGAACCTTTGCTGTGCTATGGGGAACAATCTCTAACACTAATGACTTATTTTATTATGTGAAATCGATTTAAATTAATTTACGTATTAAAGCGAATATAATTCTCACTAGATCACTAGATCACGATCTTTCACTTCTACTTATTAGCCAATCTATCAATCCTACGTAAGTGGTGCCAAGTTACAGCCATTTAGCGTGACCTGTTCAGAGAGTTGCCTCTGCTTGATTATTAATGTGTTAGTGTGTGTGAGTTTCAATGCTAATTCAAAACTTATAAAATTTATAGAATATTTGTGCCGTTCTTTCATGTATCCCAGACGAACAGACCGAGTTCCCATTGTACCCTGTCTAGTGAACATAGCATAATCGTTCTACCCATTAATGCAATCCTCTCTCTCACTCGCTCACGCACCCGTTCACTGCAGATCACTTGCAGATATTTCTCAGAAAAATACATGATTGGATAAATAAATTGAAACGAATTAAAAACATTCCAATTAAATTCTATTATACGATTACTTAGCTAAAAGATTAAAAAACCAATTTTCTCTTAATGTATAAGTAAACGTTCTGATCGGATATTTCGCGTATATTTATAATAAAATTTCTATTAAGTTGAAATTTTTAATTTCATATTACATTTTTATAATGTCAGTCACAGCCATGGTATTTGCATTTATTTCGGTATTTCAATCGTGTACCCTACTGTTGCATTGCTGTTTCTGCGGGTGCATACGAAAACTATAAACATACATAAAATATTTAAAAGCGATTCTAAATCATTGAACACTTATTTCCTTGAAAATGTTTAGGGTGAAAAGTGCTTTGAAACAATTTAAAAAAGAAAAAAACACAAATCCAGATGTTTTCATTCACAGCGTGCACTAATGAATGGCAAAGCAAGAGCCGCAAAAAATAAAAATAGAGGCTTTAACAGCACTTACGGAGTGTTGTTCTAAATATCTATGTAAAGGATTTGGTGTAAACATTCTTCTTTTGGCTAAAAATAAACTAACGGTTTTTATTATAAGAAATATATTTTTAAATCTAACGTCGCAGAGTTTTGGTAAATTGGTTTTCTCATTCCATTTGTAAATTATGAAATGCCTATCGCGGCTATGTATGGCACGGTCAAAGCTTTGCTCACGCTTGGTTTTCCTCCGTAGACGTATCAAGCAAAGAGAGTGTTACCTATAAAGCGATAGGTAAGTAATCATGTAGTAGGTGCGTCAATATTTTCAGGGAAACTAAATGTCGTATATAAAATTTAATTATATTTTAAAGGCACACTAAAAAAGACGTGCATTTCTGATGCGTTTCGTTTCTTTTTCTCTCCAAGCATGGAGAAACGGTGTCGAAAACTAACAAAAGACCTCAAGATGGCATCTGCTCAGTATAGCCCAACCTCGAAATGTACGAATTCATTTTTAATTGGCTTTCTGACTTGATGGGCGAGACGCTACTGGCAGCACTTAGGCGCAAGTATCTGAAGCCGAAACATCTTCAATATCAGTATATAAACATTTATTCAATGACGAAACACGCCCACTTGAAAACATGAACCGTAGTCATCAAATGTGTATAAAGGTGGTAAATTTCTAGTTTTCATTTCTATTCCTATGTCCGCGAGCGTGTGAATAATTACTAACAAAGAGAAAGACAGAGGGACATAACGACATAACGAAAAATGTTCACGTTTCGACGACGCGGCAATGTCCCAATAAAATATATCAATCGGTATATATACGAGATATCGATTAGAAATTCACTCAAGCAAAATCTAGGACTGTCGAAAAATCTAGGTTCGCCAAAAAAAATTTCTCGATTATGGCAAATATTTTTAGTATTTCATTTAATTGCTTGATGCGGTAGGGACCAAAGATTCTGATTGCCGCTGCTACAAGGGACGCAATAAGAAAAAACAATTAAATTATTTCTTAACATAGTTTTTGGCGTACGCTTACAAAATTTATAAAAGCCTGCTTGCAAGCGAGAACTAAATTTTTTACTTTGTCTACTTTAAGGAGCAAAATTGAATGAAATGATTGTGTTTTTTGCTTGAAAAAAACCTTGAAGAACGTAAGTAAAAAAAGCCCCGATTTGTCGCATTTTTAAGTAAAATAAGAGCACTTTTTAGTATTTTTAAAATATTCCAAGAAAATATTTTTTTTTTTTTTCAGAAAACATAATAAAACTTTGCCAACATTTCTCTATTACATAAAAATGTAATTGTATATTAATATCTACATAAAAAACCCATATAGAAATGTGGTCTAAGTAGACTTACTTACCTGCCAGCATCATGCTGTTATTATTCTTATTGTCGTGATCAACTGGAATGGACGAGACACGTTCGGCACGCAAGCAAGCTACAGTTGTACCCGGACGTCCATTTTTACCGGAAGCCGTCAATTCAACTGTCATATCCATTGATTTCTGTAATACTGCATCCATGCGTATAAAGCCTTCAGCTAAGGTTTTATAACCCAAAATGGTACGAGATTTATACTTCTTACGTCGCTGCAGTAATATAACCAGTCTGTGCGGATGTTCATGATGGAAGAAGAAAGGCAAATTGTAACCGTAACGTCTTTTATGCAACATTGTTTGATTTTCAATATAAATATAATTGTTGGCACACACACATATATATATATATATATATTTACATGAATCACATTTAGTAACAACAATTACCGGAGTAAATAATTAAAATATAATAAAAAAAAACGCACAATATTTCATGATGACATGGGTGTTGTTAACAAAACAGTTGACAGAGAAAAAAAGTACAACATTTTATAGAACACGAACGAACGAACACACAGTTCATCAAAGATTAAATAGAAATTAAGAGAGAGAAAAAAAAAAAAAGGTAAACAAATTTTAGATTAAAGAAACAAAGGAAAAATACTACATAATAAGAAAGAAAACAGTGTTGTTCATTAAAATGAGAATGAAATGATATGAAAGCATTTCATCTTCTTCATCTTCTTCTTCATATTATTATTTCAATTAAAAATATCTTACTTCCTTTATTTTATATGAAATGAAAAGGTAATTAGCTGCTGAAGAAGGAAGTAATACTAAATGATCAATTAATGGTGCGCCGGTAATGGAGTAAATTTTATAACTGCCATTATTAAAATGAAACTTGAAGCAAGCAATCTTTGTTGCGTTGTATATGTGATTGAAAGCATAATTTTCTTAAAACTTTGAAGTGTATGTTTATGCAAAATCTTGTTAAGTTTTTTTTCTTAATGTGCAACTTGTTGTTGATTGTTCGTGTGGCCATTGCGTTATTGTCAATAACAATAACAGTAATAATGTATGTTGAATAAATTGTTATCACATTATTCAACGATAATTGCATACGCACCTATTGCCATCACGTTTAATGAAATGTGGATACTGTAGGCTGAAATTTAAATCCAATTCAGTTTCCGCTAATGGTGTAGCGTTGCCAGATGTACCAACCATAGTTGCAGATACTAATTGAGAATTGCCGGCATTTTGACAGCCAACACTGGAACTACTACCAACAGCTACTGGAGAATTATTTTGCTGCAGCAAATTCATACCAATCCCGGAACCAGAGCTAACAATATTGGAAGTGTTGCTCACATTAGCAGATGTCGCTATTGTACCAAGCTGCAATAATCCAGCACCATTTATCGATATCTCGTGCGAACGTAAAGTGCGCTTGGAACTTTGCATTTTCACGGCCAACGATAATGATGTCGTATCACCAGGCAATGGCGTTAATATTGTTAAGCGCGTTATGGTTAATGAGCATAATCTGTAATTAAGTAAAGAAAGAAAAATCACGTAAACACAAGAGGTAAAGAAAACATATTATATTAACTGCTATAATAATATTTAAGAAACAAAAATTTATTTTAAATAAATATTTTGCAATCACTTTGTGAAAGGAAATGGAAAAATTTCCTTATTAAAGACATCCATTCCATATTTCATTCAATAATTAGTAGACTTTTCTTAAACACATAATTATCCCTTCTTCTTCTTCTTCTTCTTCTTCGTACTTAACACTTACGTTTATAGTAACATACATTGAGAAATTTTTAGTTTTCTGAACCTTCGGACGTCGTATGTCTTATTGTATGGCCTTCAATACATTTGGATATCATAATAAATGCATTGGAATTGAGATTTCCGGCATAAGATGCTGAGAAAGGAACCCTGAACACAATGAATACAATAATCAAGTACAACGACTGTTACACATAAAGTGTTTGATTAAATTTATAAGCAATATAAATAACACCGGATGACACACCGCTTACATGGCAGACAGACAGACAGAGGAAGCAATCCAAATAATGTAAAGGCAAAAGAAATAGAAAATGAAAAAGAAGAAAAAAAAAATACGAGTAATGAAGAGAAAACCAATTGCAATTTATTCCTGGAGCAATCAACCGATAATAACAGCAACAAAAGTTCTATTTGACTTTCATCACATGGCATAATTTTATTGTAACCTAACAATTATTGGGAAAAGATAAATTGCACGGAACGGAAGCTTGTTGCTCGGATACCCGCATTCTGAATGCTTACGAAGGGCGGGTTGGTTTTTATTTCATTCTGAAAATTCTATAAATTGATCGAAGTGATATAATATCGTTTCAATCAAAAAGCCTGACATGTTTTACGGCACAGTTTGAGGGCTAACACAATAAGGCCCTATTTTCGTTTTCGGTCTGAAAACTCCCAAGTGGCAAACACAGTGGGTAGTCGTGCTACCATATTGTTTCACAGGAAAATGTAAACAAAAACCTACGGTTTTAGAAGCAAAAATACAGAAATCAACGTAAACACGCTTTTGCGGGTTAAGCTGCACACCCACTCAGCGGATTGGTATCGTAGGCTCGCTGAATCTCTATGCTCAGGCGAGGAACATTCCAACAAAAAATGTGTGGCAACACTACCTCTGCCCATCAGGTGACAAAGCAAGATCGATAGCTATTCCGGGGTTCAGGGTTTGGCATATAAGAAAATTTTTAGAAAGACTAGTCGTAGCAAAAAGCACCCTGGCACCACAGGGCCCACTAAAGAAACGCCAACGCGAGTGTCCGAAGTAATCCGCTTTTGCTATGCTGAGATCAAATATCGATCTGTAATGTTTTTGAGGAAAGTAATAATGTGATTGGCTGCCCGGCATTGCTAGGTCGATACTTCTCTTTAGATATTCATATAAAATCGATGTGGTAAAAAGCCGAACGAGAGTGTGCCATTAAAGGCAGCTTAGAAGCGACGGGTTCAGTACACAAATAAGTAGATTTGCCTATGGTTGTTTAAGATTCTTTCCTCCTCTAGATTCACCCGGCCACAACAAACTTCCTTAGAGTAACGCACATGGCCAACTCTTAGACCACAAAACTTTTTCTCAGAAGTCTCGAAAAAGAAAGGACAACTTCATTTACGGACGGCTTCCAATTCAGCAACATAGCTCTCCTACAGTGGACACCACTATCCCTTCATCTGAAAGCAAATCTCTGATGATTTTCACTGGCGAAAGAATACCTCATCTACTCTACTTAAATCGGTGTGGGTGTCAGCAAAATTAATTACCGCAGGAAATGCTTTAAAGAAGGCAACCAAGCTCGTAAGGGTAAACAATTGGTTGTGCTATCCTTCTTATCGACTCTTTGGCTATGTTTTGCTTCATCTAGCTACGGCTTTTTGAAAACGACCATTACTGAATTGACTTAGGAAAAACTACCCTACCTGTTCATTGCTAAATAAGTACTTGCGTTAACGGTAACATTTTAATTACATAAATTCTTTATCACGACACTGTTGTTACGATATCTCTTAATATGACCAACCGCGTGCCAACTAACTAGTATTACTTGACTGCATGACTCATTTGACAGAATTTAATTCTGTTTTCGCTAAGAATAGAAAAACAAATTCTATTCGCTTTAGAACGAATTTTATTTACCCACCGCTTGTATTCATGTTCACTTCTCCTCGATCAGAAGGTGTTTTTCAATTGACTTAATTAAATTATGATATGTTCTTCATTTTGTCCGTTGTTACTATCTTGGAACGTAAAAAAAAAAAAAAAACAAAAAATTATAATCCTTTGCCTTGTTGGCTAACTGCCCACTAGCTCTTTAATTAATAATTTCAATTAATAAATTTCTAGGACCTGAAGTGTAAGAAATACAGAGGATTAAATAACTACATCTTGGTATATACGTCGCATATGTTCGTACTCACATCTTCACAAGCAAATCGTGAAAATAAATCATTTACTCTTCAGGTGGGTGTCTCTAAAGAAAAGTCTTAAAAGCGAGTGTTGGAGTTTTATTAGGTCTCATTCGGCACATGGGAAGCCGTTGCAGTATGCGTTGGTTATTAAAGCCGATAATTAACTTAATTCGTAAACATTGAGTCAGAATATGCGTAGCAAGCGTAATCACAGTACAGTCGTGCCTTCAATACTTGCCGAAGATCTGTTCAGTGTATTCGAAAAAGTAACAAATTATATATACCTCTGTGCCTTATCAGTGAGAATGAACAGAGTTTAATGGTCATTGGCAGGTACGAAACACTCCTTTCTTCTTCAATTTTTAGCTCTAGACCCTTATTAAAAGTCAAATTTAATCTAATTCTTAACGACTCTGCACGCAACTCTAGGCAATGTTTAATGTTTAATATAAGAGAGTTCGTAATGTGTGTGCCTTTTTTCTTTTTTTTAGTCGTCACTTTGTCGTATGTTTATGTGCTTTACGAAGAAACCTTATAAAAATATTTAAATGCAGATAAATACAAAGTTTAAATATTAATGTGTACATACATACGAGCATGTGTATGTGTATGTATACGCACTATGTATGCATTTGTAAACAAAGCAAAATGTCAAAAGAAATTAATGCGATTTTAATATAACGCCAGCCAAAGGGCTAAATGTCTGTCGCCGAAGTTTTTTTTGAATTTGAATAGTAAAGCGAAAAGCATATACCAGAGACATCGTATAAAATTATAGGATAATATTAGATATGTATATAGATATATATATGCAAATATACATATGTGTATGACGTAAAGCGATTTATATAAAAAAACTCATTTTTAAAGCCACGACCGGTTTAAGTATTATACCTTACATCACCACTTTTAGTGTAAAGTAAGTGTATTAGGTTTATGCGGATGTATGCGACATCCAGAATGAGTTCGAGATAAACCCACTTTTTGTTATATGTCGACCGATTTGGAATTACGTTGTGAACCCATCTAAGTTGTTAACTGTTCGCCTATTCGTCTTAGTCCTTGTATCCCAACTAGGTGTGATTTTCTTAGGGAAATTCGATAGATCTACGGTCGAAGATTGACCGCTATTTAAAATGGTTCGGATCGGGCCAATTTTTTCGAGAACTTCCCATATAATGTCTTATTTTAGAAAGCCAAAGCTCATTGGTGTAGGGTATTTAATGATGAATGTTTATTTTTATTAGAAAAAACTTTTAAATAAGTTTTCCCTAGACCTGCTTAAGGAAGATTTACGTTTCGAACTGAATATAATCGCACTTACGTAAAGAATTTATTTTTAAGTTAATGCTTTCATTGCATTGCCCCTGAGTGTGCTGATGAAATTTTATTCACTGGATTTATATGCATTTTGTTGTTCTTTCTCTCCTCTTAGTTCCTATGTTCTTTTACTAGCATTAATTGCAAGGAAACAACGTTAAGCAAATCTGTTGTTCAAAACTATAATTTTATGGTACGACATGTAAAAGAACTCTTGCTTTCTTTGCAATTCATTGGTCCTCCACTTTTTGCTTATTAGTATTCACAATTTTTTTTTTTTTTGCTTTACAATCACTTTCGTATTAAGTAATTTTATAATTTATTCTCGTTTTTGTTTTCCCCTCCGTCTTTACGCTTTCGCGTTTAAAATAATGCTTTCAATTAAACTGTAATTACGTGTGAATGAATTCCTGAAAATTTGCTTTTTTATCCAGAGCGATTCACAACATCGGCTAATATTCTCATATATTGAAATATGCACGCAATTGTTGAAAAGTAATTTATTGCAAAAATGTGATAAGTGATGAAAGACTAATTGATAATTAAAAGCTTATTCACACGTAAGATTGAAATAAATAATTGCAATACTATGCGAAAAGCTTGACTGACCGACTGAATTACGAGACATTTATTGATCGATACGAATCTATGAAAATGACAAGTTGATGAAATGTTAGGTGTTTGCAAGAAGTTTGAGCAGTGAGCGACTTCCGCAGGTAAAAATGATAAAGAAATGGAAAACACGAGTGTATATAACGGTCGCATTCGATGCTTTCGATCTTCCTCTACATAAAATAATAGTTTTCCATTTAATGTTATTGACTTATTCAGCGTACGCCGACGCTAATCATGAAGCGATCAAAATTCGTCTTTTTCCAAGCGTATTGCTTCTGTTGTTTATTTAAAGAAATCTGCTGCCGAAGCCCATCAATCACTGAAGCTTATGGTGATCGTCGGGTTTAATGTTTTAAAAGAGGCGGCACGAAAGGACTGAAAACGCCATTTGTTGGCCACTCGTTGCAAGAGTTGTCCAGGACACACTGTTGTACCTCGAATGGGAAGTTCTGCCAGATCCAACGTACTCGTCAGATATGGCGCTTCCTGATTGCCACTTGTTCAGACCTATATAGCAAAGTTGAAGAAATGCGAAAATGGGTCGGCGAGTGGATCGCTCCCAAACCAATATAAGTTCTTTCGACATGATATCGCCATTTTGCCAAAAATATTGTAAAATATTATGCAAAATGATGGAAACTATTTTGATTAATGGACGTTGCACCATTTTTTGACAATAAATACCTTTTTGAAGTGAAAAAGTGATCAACACTTTTGCAAAAACCTAATAATCGATTTTCTTTGGGTTAATAGTCCGCTTATAGTGTACTTTTAAGAAACAAGGCAAGAACACATCCAGTTTTAAGTTTACACAGATGTTCGTATCATGACATTGTCGGGTCAACTGAAGGAACTATTCGCCATACGACCATGTGTGCTTAACAGGAAACGTCAGTCTCCTCTAATCTCTCTAGACGACCATGATTGCACGACTTTTATATGCCTAGCTGTATATCTACAAAGTTTACACAGTAGTCGCGTTATGTGTGAAAGTAAAAAAAGTTTGGCAGGTTGATTTTCTTTTATATCCCCTAGAGAACTTCATCTAACCATTTATTTGTTATTATCAAATTACGCTCCATTGAATGCTTCAATAGGACGTCTTTTATGCAAGTAATCCTAGGAGGGTTTTGGAGAAATGTCGGTGACTTGTCTTTCTTATCTCTTATGTATGCATTAGAAAAGTGTATATAAGTCATTCCTTTAGCAGACAACATTTCGTAAATCGACATAAACCGTGCAGTTGCTCTCAATAGATACTCACTGACTGCATAATCAGTCACACCCACAACAATAATACGGAAAATTTACAAAAACAATTTTTACAATATCACACCATGAGGCAAATGGCGATAATAAAATCTGACGCAAATATTTCTTCAAGTTGTGTGTATCTTCTTCAAGTGTCGTCTCTTAAGGAGAAACTAAGCTTTTTTCACTCTTTGAAGTGTCGAGTAGTAAAAGGCGAGTTGCGCTTGCTTACGCGAATTTATTTTTCCATGTTTTCATTGCTATTTAAAATTTCTAATTAAATGTTTATCGACGAGACGCTTTTGTAAACACGCAAAACGACAATAAAACATGTAATTTTTCCCTCAGAAACTCAGAAACTGATTGGAATTTTAATTTCCAAGTAAAACATGAAAATTTGTATTGACATAAAGCTCATGGCTCATCATAAGTGTTTTTACAAAATTTATTTCGTGCTATTGTTAACGACAAATCCATGTCTCATGTATACGCGAATATATTTCGCAGCCGAAATTTGTAATATTCTGATCACACACATATGTGTGCACGATTGCAATGTAAGGCAAGTTCATTGAACCTTTCTTCTATTTATAGTAACTACAATTTATAATAAACTTGATAGTATTTGCACTACACTAAGCATCGAACTTTGAAAAAGCAAACTGAAATGAATTTATTGGGAATATTTCAAATTTGGCAAAGATTCCCAAATCGAAATGAACGCATTTCTCTTCATACCTAAACTTTCCACTTTACTTCTTCGAGATAATGCCAATGTATTATTATTTTCGATTTGTTTGACTTGTCTATATTTGTTAAAACCAATCCTCTAATAGATGAAAATCTGTGCGCGCGCCGCTAGTGTCAATTTATTGTCGTTATTATCGTATCGATTAGCGAAAAATTCAAAGTCTTGTGAAAAAAAAGTCCCTCTATAATGACTTGATAGTAGTAGAGCCACGTATTGTACACTAAACTCCTGCTGGTGAAACGATTTAAATCTGTGCCTCTTTCGAAAGAACTACACTTGAGATCACCTTAACTAAGGAATAAAATCGAAGTGATTACCACTATTGGTGCCCGAACTCTCCAAACCAACTCTCCATACCAAGACAAATAGCGATTTCCATCACAAAATCCTGCTTAATGATGAGCCGTGTGCTTTGAATTTGATTCCAAGCACCTTAGACATAACTGAGAAAGTTTTACTATTAATTATTAATAATCATAATAATAATAATTTTATGAAAATGAAGCAAAGAGAACTCTTTTGTATCCCACACTTTTCCCTAAGCTGGAATTACAGCATTTTACAACTGGGAAAAAGCAAACCTTTTCTTATTTTGAAACATATTCGATGAATGAAATTTTGAATATTGACCTAGAAAGTCTATTGCACTTCTCCAAACATCATATAATGTCACTCAAATGATCAACGTAATCGCTACTTGAGAAGCATACTCGATGAAGCCAATTTTTGAGTACTTTAGTCACTAAATCAAGCTTAATTTCACGAATAGCGCGCTTAACGTTCAGTTTGTGCCGCAGGAACAGATTTTTTGCAGACTTCAAATCAACTTGCAAACAATTGGCCTAAAGATGTTAAACCACAGTGGCTTGAAGACCGGAACTTCCTGAAGACCCAAACCATCCCTAAGCTTATTTCACATAATAAATCGATTGCTCGACGTGCTATGTCGGGCACCTAGCCCCATGTTGTGTGATTCCAAGATTCGTTGTTGTGAACGATGTGTGGCGCTTCCCATTTACGCTAATGAAATCTACATTCTACATTTTCGAAGACATAGAGACTGATAATGCGAACGGCTGCAACGGTCGACTTAATTTTTTCTATTTAATTACAATTATGAACAAATTTTCATCACAAAAAATATTAACAACCAGGCGTGTTTCGCGTATAAGAGTTTACGTTTCATGGCAATCTTTATATGAGGTGGTATCCAAAAAATAGACCTGCGTGGTTCAAATACCCTGAGGTAGATTTCTTTGTCAATTTACTATTATGAGACAATTTTTGCTATGAAATATTGAAAATTCGATCATTTTACCATATAAAAATTCAGTTTCCGTTGGAACAATTGTATGAGAAGATGTTCAAAAAATTGCCGCAACACGTGAAAAATTTTCACACCAATTTAGAATGCCGAAATACTACTACCTAGCCACGTTGGTTGAAAAATTTTTGAAAATTGGAATTTTTTTCCATTAAAAGACTTTTTAGAATAAGGTAACAATTTCGTTTTCAATAGCGTTCGTCCTTGGGCCAAAGCACGTCAGAGTACCAGATTTCATCAAAATATCTCAAAAATTCAACACAAATTTACATGGACAGACATCGGACGATCAGACGGACAGGCAGGGAGGCCGCATCGTTTTCTGAATCGATCAATATAATAAAAGGTGAATCTAACTTGAGCCCTTCTGCTTGTTACATACGTCCGCACTAATTTAATACACCCTGTCCCAGAAACGGTGTAGGGTACAAAAATTGGGATAATTTTCAAAGATTGGTGTTCCGCAATAGAATTCGAAGCTTAATGAACACATAGCAAACAAAGGTAGAACCATTTCCGATATGTACCTATCTCTAACTCCACTTTTCTCTAAACATCTACATGCGTTCCATTGCATGTATAAGGGTGATTGGTCAAGTTTAAAAGATTATGTCAAGAGGAGATCATATCTCATCTCTAATGAGAAAACCCTGCATTGAACGAAAACCAGGAAATCAATTTTGTGAAACACCTTTTTTTACCGGAAGGCATTTGATATGAAAATTATGTTTATTAAATCTAACCTACACCGTGTGGTTGGTCACCTACATAGTTTTTATACAATAACGTCACAACATTTACTTAATAAAATGTGCATTACACTAATGTAATACAACAACTGGATAAGTGCTTCGATGTTGTTCGGAATAACTAATGACATTAGTGCATATTATAATATATTATTAATTATGAGATCACACATTCGTTTCAAGCTATCGCACCCACCTATAAGACGGAGCCTTAAGTCTGTAAATTTAATTGTCAGATGCTTGTTAAATACATATTTACATATCTACTCTTAAAAAACAAATAGTGGTCTTCTCGCAACCAGCAACTAACACTCTCTGAGACGGAAGAAAGCAGTAAATTCTTAAGATTAGGATACATTGGTGTGGTAGGATGTAGAGATGAAGAAGACTTTGTGTCAAACTCTTTCGAAAGGGAACGTAAGAATCGCTTTCAGTTCATTGACGAATAAATCGTTGGTAAATTTCCTATGTACTCTACTCACTGTTAGCGTTGGAATTATGAAATAATTGTGTGCAGCTTACGTTTCTCAGTGGCCTGGCCTGCTTGAACCACTATGTCAGCAATAGTTGATAGCTTTATAAAAATTGCAATCAGTCAGTCATTCAGTTCTTTTGCGTTTAACTTGGAAGAATGAAAATGTACGCCCACCCATATTTTAACGATTTTCTAACAATAATAAATGCGGCGCCCACAGGCATGCGGATGTGTGATAATTGTTAAAACATTTGTTTGCGTATGAAAGTATTCTGAGAAAAACTTTTTGTTTTCACCGTGTCCGGGGGGCTTGTATTTCTTCTAGTGAATTGCACCTACAACAAATATTAAAACACCTATTACCGTCCATTAATTCCTATGAGAACTAACTCTTTTTTCCCGCTGGAAATTTCTGCACAAGCAGACTTTACAATGGTATCTGCAGACAATCAATATATATATATATATATATATATATATATAATCAGTTGTTAGTTGGCAAGTCGTACACTGGCCAATTAGTCGGTAAATAAATAGTGAAATACATAGTGTGTTTCCCACACACATGTAGAAATATGTTTATGCAAATTGTAGCAAACACTTATATGTTCCCATATGTAAAACTTTTTTCTTATGCATATATAACATGTATGTGTGTTATTTATTATAATAGTTCAACTGCTTGAATGAATGATTTCAACGTTTTTTCCTTCAGCTTTAATTTATTGTTGTAATACGAATTGCATTAAACGCATGCATATGTTTTCATTCTTGACGATTAACGTTCCTTTTGTTATTTGAATAGAGGTCATTGTATTATTGATCGCCATCAGCTATAGCTCATGTCTGCAATTTGCTTCACCGATAATCCAAAGGTATGCACTTTTATAATTAATAATTAGAAGCGTTACTTTAATATTTTATTTATTATATTATCACGTACATCACATGCGATTAGGGCATGTGTGAATTTTGTGCGGATATATGTCGCACTCAGAAAAAGGGGCTAAAGACAGATTCATCTTTTATTGAATCAATCCATTCAGAATCTATCCATAATGAATCTAAGCCTGTCTGTCTATCCGTCAGTATATTTTCCATGTAATTTTAAGTAATTTTTGAATAAAGTGATAGGTTCGTCATGTTTTGAACCAAAAACAGAATCTATACATGCGCTTTGCATCGGTTCCCTTTTACGACCAATCAGTTGTCAAACTCGACATCCATCAGTTTGTTTAATAATATCTGTAGCAAACAATATCGCTTTCGCAAAAACGAGGCTATCTGCTCCAAACTTGACAGACACATTGGAAGTTCTCGCATTCAAGAAACTCAAATCGTTCATGACAGACCACCCCTGCGTAATACTACACAAATTAAGGACGCCTTCGTTCTCTGGGTCATTTTGCTCTCTACTCAAAATTTGTAGTAGGCACACGATCAAAATTTGCACTTATGTCCTACAAGAATGGAATAATTAGTAACGCCCATCTAGTGTTATCGAGTATGGAAATTTAATTTTCTATCCTTTTTTTCAGTCTTTGTTCGAATAAAGAATTTGATCGGCGGACTCCTCTATGCCCACTACTTTTATGTTAAAGAGGAAAAAACTCTTCTTTCTACTTTACCGCGCTATCTACATTAGTCGACGAGCAAAAAATAGAACAATTTTTTCACTTTTAAAGGCACACGTTTATGTTGCATTTGTAGGCGTGTCCATGGACCGATTTGGCTTATTTTCAATGCTTTCTATGTGGAAGGAATTCCAATGGTCTTGTCAAACTTAAAGCCAACCAAAAGACTACGCACCTCACACAATACACAGACGGACGGCCAAGTAGATGAATATGCTTAAATCGATTCAGATTTTGATACAATAACTAAGATTGTATATAGTCACAGGAACTTCTACTACACTATAGTCACTGAAGCTTCCTTTTTCTTGGCTTCCTATTGTTATTGTGTTAACAAAATGAGCGCAACCCTTCCTTCGGTAGTAGGTATTAAAATTAGTGTAAAACTGAAATACTTATTGATTTTAAATGGTTTTATAGATTACGTCTGTTTATCTTTCGATAGCTCGGTCTTTAAAGAAATGATTTATAAAAATGAAGTATAAGTTATAGCCATTATGTAAAATTTGTAATTGACAAAGTCTTGCAAAAACTATCCAATAGAGGTCAATGCAAAAATGGTCGCAACCCCCCAATTAATAAGACGCACAGGGCTTCATATCAAACACAATTTTGTGGTATGTCGCAGAGTATAAAATGTTGCCTCTCAGCTTGTCTGTTGCAAGACAAATACATCGCCGAAATGAAACGCAGACAGAATACAGCAACTAAGTCCGTGCAAGAATTCCCCACACAATAAATAGCAAAGAACCGATAATTTGTATCTTATTCTTCGATCAGCTGAAATAGTTTCTTAGAATTTTAATTTTTGATTTGAAATTTTGGATTTACTAATGGTTGGTTTCTTCCTTCTACCGCTTTCGACTTGAACTATACATTATTCTCTATCTAAGCTATGTTAGCTATCTACGCTAATATAATATAAACATAAATTCTATAAAAGATATTCACAATTTTATGTGCATTTTTTAATGCACCCAACATTATGCACATTATGCATACCGCTGAAAAAAAGATTTAGTGATATCGTCATTTCAAATTCAATATTTTTTCAATTTTATTATAGCTCTTCTCCTTTCGTGAATCCAATCGCTTCGTTAAGAATACAGTAATAGGAAAAGAAAAAAAAAACAGAAGCATAGATATATTTCTGTTCCCTTATATGCATTTCGTTTACTGTATCTCTTTAACCGCAAGATTCGGTGAAACAGAATAATCCATAGAAGTGCATGCAATTCGCTATCCTTGAGACGAAAGAGTATAACAAACAATACACCACCTAATTGCGTATTCGTAGCCGCATGAAAAATTCATACATAAAGCGAACACAATTGTTGAACATAGGCATTCGTTATTGTTAATGCAACAATACATATGTGTATACATATGTATATATATACATGTATATATATATTACTTATGAGAATATAAATACTTTAGGAGAACAGTAAAGCCTTGTGTAATGTGTGTTTCTTTCAATATGCAGAACAAAACTGTAACATACTTTTTAAGATCGATAACGGTGCGGATTATGACAAATACAACGTTCCATAGTTGATTGCAAGAATTGTTCAATATTTAGTTTGATTTACGTTATTAGCGAATGTTTTTATTGAAAATTTATATTGAAAAACGAAAAAGTTCAAAGATTGTGTAAGCAAGCAAATTAAGTCAGCATGAGTGACTTACTAGGTAAGAATCGCGGCTATCAGATCAATAGTTCGCCGATTCAAAACTCAAGTGCGGTAGCGTTTTCTTTGGTCTTAGTTATAGTGAGTGCTCATTTGGAAAGTCGACTCTGGCTGCAACCGCTTCTCTATCTCTAACTCCTTCCTCACTTCTTTACGATCTTTAACGTAGAACGCGAATAGGCGAAATCCCCTGAGTGATATAATTGAAAAAAAAGTGAAGTATAACTTTGTAGTGAGTATAACTTTAACGCGTCCTTACTAAATGCGGACTGTAAGTTCTTTAAAGTTATATTTGTCCTGTTGTTGGAACACAAAACTTAGTATATGGATCTGTCGCTTGAATGCTTCAGTTTTGATTGCAGCTGAAAATAAGCAAAAAGTCACCATCATCGTATAATATATCATAAAATGGACGGCCAATCGTAAAGGCGTTAGAATCACAACAGCGAAATTAACCTTGAAAACCCAACATAACCTCTCTGCTTTCGGGCCACGTAAGGAACTGCTGCACGTGGCAGCATGGCATTTTGCATGTTTTTATTTCGTGAAAGTTTAATTTACATGTACAGAATATATGAGCGGTTCATTTTGAAAGTGACCCAAGTCTGTATTTTAAAATATTTTGATTTTTACCTAAACTTTCCATTTTGAGATAATCATCTGTATGTAATTCACGCAATATATGTACTCAGAGAGAGAAAGAGAGAGAGACATGGGGACTTAGGTCATTTTCAAGATAAACGGCTTATATATATATCAATATTTTGCAATGTAATAAGAAGTTTGAAAATTATTTCGAATTTTTTTTATATTTTACATACATGTTTGTAATTTTATTTATACCCACTTTTCATTGTTCAGCGTATGTTTACACGTAAACAAAGACATGTCACAATTAAAAAATTAACACTACGTACAAAGGCGGCTTTAAGTATGGTCATTGTCACGAAATCACTATGTCACTGTAAATGTTGCATAAAGTAATGACGTATCTGTAGGAATTGCAGTCTTCTTGCGCGCAAAACTTAGCCTGCTTTCTAAATAGGTTACGTTTACTGACGCGATTCGTTTTCAAGACAACGTAGTCAACCATAGACAAAGTACTAACACAAACTACGTATACTCTTGATCAGCATGAATCGAGGAATAAATATAGCGATTTTCGAAACGATTGAAATACAAAAGACAATTTCATAATTCTTCTTAAAAAGGACGATCGCATAATTCCTCGTCAAATTTGGTGTTGTCTCTTACAGCTGCCAAGTTTCATTCGCAAGTACGCTATGGATTATTTCGCTATTTAGCAGAGTTGTAAAATTTAGATTTTCTCGTCTAATTATTTTCTCCTTTCATTAAATAAGTTCCTCTTCTGCCGAGCTCTGCTAAGCTAAGAGTAAACAGGTCTCTACCAGGCCCAGATAAGCACTACCGGCACTTTTGCTTATATGTACATCATATGTATATCACAGCATAGTGCTTTCACGCACTTTAGAGTGGTTATTAAACAACCAAAATTTTTATCAAACGTAGTTTGTCAATGAAATTGTCAAAGTTATCAAATTACATACTCGGTTACGCTTAAACAAACTTTGGCGAGTAGCTGCCGGTTACCTTTCCCTGAATGCCATGTATACGCGCACCCCTAAGAAAAGCAAAACAAATCTAGCAGGTTTTCATTTTTAGTTACTTTTTCATAATATACGTCCCTCAGTCAAGAACATGTCTTTTAAGTCGATCATCCTAGAATTGCTGACTTAAGAAAGGTTTCATTGTACGTCGCTCTGTGTAAACTTTTTGTTATAACATATAAACTGAATTCAGAAACCCACTACTCCTCCCGTCTCTTTTTCAGTTTTTTTTTTTTATTTTTCTAAGGTCTACGATTTTTTTGCAATTAATTGCATACAAAGCGAATGAACTTTTGAAAAACATTAATGATTAATTTTATAATTAAGTCACATACTTAAGTAAGTTGTGAGCAATATTGCAGTAAATGTACATTGGCGACATATGTATGATAAGAACCGAGTTCTTAAAATGAAAATAAATAGAAGCGCGTCTTGAATGTTTGAAGTCCACTCAAAAATTTTGATTTACTTGTCTTCTTTATCAGCCCGCCATACGGATAGAGTGATTTAATATAAAATTTGTCGAATCTAGTACTAAGACGCGTGGATGGGCAATAGTCGATCAAAGATGTTTTATATCAATTGAAAATTATGAACCCTTTTTTCATTCCTAAAGCGGCTTTCAGGTTGTCATCGTTGTAGGCGTCTGCTTGCCAACTTAAACAAAAAAATTGTAATTACTTTTCTTTCGTAGTTTTAGCAGATTGATCTCAACAATTCCGTTACCAAAGTAATGTTTATTTACGGTAGGTGCGTAGTAAAATAAACAATCGAATTTATTCTAATTTTCTGTTATATGCAGGTATGCATGTATGCATTTAAAAATAAGCAAGGTTTAGAGAGAGACAGAGACAGAGATAAAGCATAAATTGAATATTTTTGCAAACAAAATAATTTAAATTTAATAGGTATTCAAAAAACAATGAGTTGAATGTTCCTTCACATAAACAACAACAGCTACCTCGTTTGAGTGATCACATTATGCGGGGAAAAACAAAAAAAAGCTGACATTGGAAGTAAACGAATAATAAATTTATACAATTTTTTAACTTAACAATGAAGAATTTTTGTAAAGATTTACATTCTTAAGAGAAATTGCAAACTTCTATTGACAACCAGCACCAGCTAACACACATTTAATAAGTACGTGCGCACGTTTCAGGTAAAGTATAGTTTTACGTAGATTTTGGTATTCGTTTGTCGATTCAAACACACAACTTACGTCAATTTCTTTTACACATTTCGATTTACATTTTCTTTCATTTGCAATATGTTACTATTACTGCTGTACATTTTGTTTTCTTGTTGTTCTTCTTTGGCACAATCGCATTGTTTTTATACGAAATCCTTTTTCACATTAAATTACTACTACTAGTGTTCTAAGTTGTGTGGCGTAAGTTTTATCGGGTGTGGTTGGTTCTTTGAAATGTATGAGTATGTGTGTGCGTACCACTAAATGGGCATTAATGGGGTGGATTTAAACAGAACAAAAAGCAAAAAAGAGAAGAAGAAAAAGAAATAGTAATAAGGTTGTACAACTCTTGTAGTAAAACTTGTTGTGCCATTTGAAAATATTGATTAAATAAACGGTTTGTGCATAACGGGACGGAATGAATGTATTCAAAGGTACTCTGAAATTTGTAAAGATGACGACGAGTCGCGCATATATGTATGTTAGATGTAGAACTAAGTTCTCTCCATTGAAATGTTGGTAAAATCGCTTCATAAAATATATATGATGCGTTCGGTTTTCCCGAAACTTTGAAAACAATTTACTTGGATATTAGAGCTTGTTTCATTTGTTTACAAGCTATCGTTCAATGTAGGACGAACTGCCAGCATGCTGAGTTTCACCCACCTGGACGTGAATATTCGCTTTGGTAATGGAAATGGCTTGAGTCAACTCATGGTCTAATTTCGCTTAAGATTGTCGTACGTTTTGTGAAGCAACCAACATCACTTATCTCGAAGGCACATCAATGGTCTTCAATATATGTCAAAAATTGCGACCTGTGGGCAGACATCAGATGAACACGCGGGGAAACAAACAAGCCTGGATAGATTCAGAAAGTAATTCTAGATCGTTAGGTATAATCAATGGATGTGTTTGAAGTCCTTCCACTTATTGTGCACATTTATTTATTGTCTATATATGTAGCAAATAAATTTAGGAAGTATGGCTGCCTAGATAGCCTAGACTAATACGCGGCTATATTGAAAACTGTGCCATATTTGAGATATGAAACCGCGAGCCTTTGTCTACTCGGCTACTCATGCGGATGCACAAACTTAATATATCCTGCACAAGTAAGGCATGGTGTGATAACATAATTGACAAAATAAGCCTTTGTGAAAAAACTTCATAATTTTGGGGGAAAAAAAAATTATTTTGCAATTTGTTGACTAAGCGATAAAGGCCTAAAATAATTTTCGTTACCTTACTGGTGGATAGTGCCATAAAATCATAAAATAAATTTGTCCACAAGACGTTAGTGGAAAATTTAAGAAAAATTTCCGGAAAATCCAGAAAAGTTACAAAACTTCTCCGGAAAATCCAACTATTAAGAAAGATTAGTAAAAACATCAAAGCGAAATATAGTATGCAAAGCTTCTTTCAAAAGATTGATATGCAAAGAGTCTTCCTAACCCAATTTAGTTGATTTGTGATAGTCGCGTTAAGAAGTCGCAAGGAAGGACGTACAAGCGTTTTTAAAAATTAGATCGACAAAAAACAAATTTTACTTGAAATTATTAAAAATAATTGCAAGAAACCCTTGAACTTCCGAACAGAATATAAAATAAGTGAAATCATTAGCGAACAATGCCTAACATTAAATTGCGATCGTCTGACAACGAAATTTTCGATATTGACGTACAAATTGCAAAATGTTCGGGGTCTATCAAAACTATGCTGGAAGATTGTGGTATGGGAGAGAATGATAACGCTGTTGTGCCTTTGCCAAATGTAAATTCGGCCACATTGCGTAAAGTATTAGATTGGGCTGAATATCATCAACAGGATCCTCAGCCTACTGAAGACGACGAGGAGAAAGAGAAACGAACTGATGATATTTTACCGTGGGATGCTGACTTTCTTAAAATGGATCAGGGGGCTTTATTCGAATTGATTTTGGTTGCAAACTATCTGGATATAAAGATATTGCGTGTAAAACAATAGCTAATATGATGAAAGGCAAAACACCAGCAGACTTACGTCAAACTTTTCATATTAAAAACGATTTCACATCCGCCGAAGAGAAGGACATATTCTAGACTAAACGAATGGTATAAATCAAAGTAAAACCTACTTTTGTTTATTCCGAATAAACAAACACCAACAGAATAAAGCACTTTTTTTATGCTTTAGATGCTATTACTTTACAGCTATTAAGACTTATTTATACAAGTACTTGCGCTTACTTGGTTTTGAAATAAAAATAAAGTAAATGTAGAAAATGTTTGTTTGTTCATTACAGGGCTGCGGAGTGGTAGAGATATGGTGTTGGATTTTGTTCTTTTAACCTTTGCTGACATGTTGATTATCTATAGGTTACGGCAGTATTAAGTTTATTCATCTCAGTGCTCATACTATTGATAAGATTAGAAGTAAAATGGTTGGGAGTCTCCCCATCCATCTGAGTTCATTTTGATATCAAGTTTAATTTGAATTCCAGATATATTTCCACCGTTAAATGAAAAAGGAAAAAATGGAAAATTTCATTACCTTTTAAAGTTATGCAGGTCTAGAGTATATGTCGACATATAAAACGATACTAACATTTAGTAAAGTTGCTCATTCGTGCCTGAGGCGTTGTGATTTCCAAATTTCGCCAATGAAATTAATATTCTAGAAGATCTTGCATCGAACTGCCTGCGGATAGACGGACTTACAGCAACAGTCGACCCAATCACCAACTGTTTACTTGTCTGGTCGAGTATGCGGATCCCCTTTCCAACAAGAACAAACGACTTTTCCGTCTAACATTTGAAGAACAGTGGAATGCACTCATACGAATGCGATAAAAACTTTCGCTGCAATCAAAAAAATTCCTTGGCCTTAGTCGAAACAGCGGCAACATTATATGAATTTAGCTTCAAATTATTGCTTCAAACGCCACCAACATTCCTTCTGATCACGTCTCTAGCGACTATTATCTGACTACTTTTGAAAGGATCAAAAATATGTTCCAGAGAAAAAGAGTTGAGGAGAACACTGCAGAGGTTTGACGCTTTTATAGGTGGTTTTGTTTAATGATTCTATAAAAGGAGCGACAAACTATTAGAGGGACGTTTGGACTGATTGCTTCGCTCTTAACGAAGACTAACTTGATTTGAATAGATGTTTTTATCTTACCTGAAATTATTGATCGTTGCACTATTAATAAAAGCTTTCTTTTCCTTTCTACAGATTACTTGTAGAACTTGCAGGTGAATGCCTTTTTATCACTGCGTTCACTTGAATGCTTACGAAAGAAAGTAGTGATGCTTTTCTAAACTATGTAGTTCAAGCACACCGAAAAGGACAACAATATCCGCATATTTCTTTCTTTTTTTTGCTTTCAAATTGAGCTCTTAAAGAAAATTGCGTTTCCTGTGATTAAATCTTTGAAACTTGTTGGGTTACCTAGACACTTGCACGCTTAGCAATTAATTGAGCATTTCAAACTTTTACAGACAATTTACAATTACAACGATATATACGCATGAGAAGAACAAATGGTTAACCTGTAATCATGGTGATGCAAAGAATTTTCATTATCTGTTGTTTTCTATCACCTTTGTTCAATAACGAATGACAATGAGTTTTACTTTTTCAAAACAAAAAACAAGTGAGAAAATTGCATTCGGTCGCGACCGAATCTCTCATACCCTTCACCGTGATGCTAAAAATAGAAATAATATTTTGATACTCCATAATACTGGGCGGGCGCGGTCGATATTTTCTATTGTTAGAATAATATATAGTGCATGCGGTGCACTTTGCGAGTAATAACAAAACAACACGAAAAACAAAGGTGCTCAATGTTTTTGTTACCTGGACGTGCGGGTGTTATAGACTTGTTTTTTCGAAGGTTTGGCTCGTTTTCAAACTCTTTTCCGTATTTATAGGCGATATCTTAAGTTTTGCGAACGGGAGAACGTTTACTACACATACTACACAGTTGGGCCGACAGACAAATGGACAGATGACCAGTCAAACATGCTTAGGTGCATTCTGTATTTGAATTTGACCAGGAACTTATATGCTTTATTGGATTTTTGAAACTTGCTTCTGTACGTGATAAAAGTTAAGAGAAGGAAAATATGGTATACTGCATAATGAAGTAGGCGTGGCCGAATTTTCAGGCGTTCAAATTTTTATACATTTATCTGCTATAGTTTACGAGTAGAGAGCGAAAAACCAATTAATTATTATTTTTTTTTAGAAGTGCTCTCGCCTGATGTGGCACTGTGGGTATGTCCTTCGCCCAGTTTGGCCCATTTTTAATAGCAATCTCCAGGCGAGAACTTGCAATATTTGTAGCAAATTTGAAGTGAATTTTTGCAGCCAGAAGTATGTTTGCAACTCATATTAAATAGACGGACATACTCAGGATTTGATGTTGATCAAGCATAGTTTGTGGGGTCTCCCGAAGCTTCCTTCTGGGCGTTGTAAACGTTTTGAGAAAATGAATATATCTCGCATCCTTCGGTGATGGGGATAAAAGAAAAAATGAATCAAATAGAAAAACTATGTACGTCTGTGGACAAATCGTGTACACTCAGCAGTTCAAGCATAGGTGTATAACCAATCAAATCGGTTTGAAGCTGATTTCTGAAAATTTTCTATCTTTCCAGCATTTCTTAAGGTTGAGGCGATTGTGTGGGCGGGTTATATACCTACTAACTGTTATCTAATCTTTGGAGCATTTCAAAGGTATCCCTTATTAGAAACATGCATTGATAACATATTTGTTCATATATGTGTGCTTTTCCTTGATTTGTCTGTGCTATGCACAATATTTTTGTAGTTCACTAAAACTATTTTTATTTATTTTTTTTGTTCTTAAACTTTACTACACACAACTCTTAACAACTTCGTGTTATTATTTCATTGCCTTTCTTTCGATTACAAGAAAAATTGTCGAACATAAGCGGTTTTTTTTTAGGCTGTTAAAACGACCCCTTAATTTAAGCTGCTGCGATGATCACAATTACATATACATTTAATTCGTATTTGTTTATGATCTCTCCGCTGAATACTACTAAAGGAACTACAAAATTAATCTATTATGCATCCGCTCTTCCGTATTAAGCATAAAAAAAAAAAAAAATAAAAATAAAAAATAAAAAAATAAACTATAAAAATAAAACAGGAAAAATTAACCCATATTCATCGAATGGCAGATGTGTGGATAAATAGGAAATGATATAAAATAGCAGCAACGAAGAGCATTAAATGGAGTGTAATTTTAAAATCGTGAGATTTGTAAATGGAAAGAAATGAGTGTTGAGAGTTTATTGCTACATCCAGCCATAAGTATACTACGCTGATATACTATCGAAAAATTTATTTTCCAATTAATTATAAAATAGATAGCACACACATATATACATATATATGCTGCAACCAAAGAAAAGTCATCAAGACATGCAAGACAGGCGTGCATTCGCAACACCATTTGCACAAAATTGTGCACAAATCAACCGGTTATTTATTTTCCTTTTTGGTTTTTTCTCTTTACTTATTTAGTTGTATGTATGCAATGTATGTACACAAAGCGGCCATTTATTGGCGAAACGGTGTATTTCACTTTCATTGCCACAAACTGCAACCTATACGATGCATATTATTGTTGCCAATTATTTTGCATTTAAACTGAAATTTAGCACAAATTTAAGCAATAAATGCCAAACACAAATCGGAAATTTCGCTTTTTTCCTCTTTTCTATGCAAACAACAAACATTAATGTTTTCATCTTCAATCACTCAGTCAATTCTCATTGAATTTAACCGCGATGGGAAATATTACATTTTCATCTGTTTTCATTTCTTTTCTTTTCACTTTTTTTTTTGTTGTATTGACAAAAGCGATGATGCGTACGTAGATAAATTGTCAAAAAGAAAAAAAAAATAAATAAATAAATAAATAAAAAAAAAAATAATTCAATACATTTAAAACTTGTAATGCCTTAGCATTAATATTATCATTGTATGTGAATCATATCTCTATTAAAATACTTAAAGAGAAGATATCGCTGTCTTTTTATTGCTGCCGCTATTAAATTGAATGGAATGCTGAGATTTATTACAATTACAATTACAAACAGATTTTAGTTTTTGAACAAGAAAACGTGTACTTGTTCGGAGGGAAATTTACCGCCTATAGTTAAAGCGGCGGCATGGTATGCACAGTTCTGCAAATGTTGACAACATTGATTAACTTGTAGAAAGTTGTTTGATTGAAGAGAAATGTGCTAGGCTGTGTTTTTCCGTCAACCTACGAGAAAACGACTACGGTACAAAACGGTAGATTACGCCGTTGAAAAGCTTATCTTTAATTTTCAATCACGATCACGCACACTACTATATATTTTCTCTGCGGATGAGTACAAGAGATCTCTTAGACTCCTCTTCAGATAAATAGTTTCAAGTGCGGCGAGCACGAGTGCTGTTTTCAGTCTCCCCTCATAAGTCACAAAAAATTTACTCTTTCAATAAATATATTAACGAATAGTTGGCACACTTTCAGTTTAACTCCAGGGTCCGCGCCGTGAATAAAAAAATGGGTCATCCCATCTAACATCGTTCACGTCGATTTAGTAGGCCGCGATACTATTACTTAGGAATTTTTGGAGGATTGCAATATGATTCAAGTTCAATCCCAACCATGTCGAACAGCGTTCGTCGAAAAGCACGTCAGTGTGCTATATTTTGCCAAATATCTTAAAAAATTGCGTCTATTTGAAGTCCTTCTGTATATTAGTCTGCACAAATTTAACGTACCTTTTACCACGAGAATTAAAAAAACAGTGCAGGAGAGAGCTGATCTGCATTTACTCCGACAGTCAAGCCGCCTTAAGGTCCCTAAAAAGGCGAACGATAACGACTAGGCTTGTGTTGGAGTGCTTTTTGACATTGAAGGAGCTTAGGCAGGCGTAATGGCGTGCCACTAATATGAATGCCTGGCCGTACGGGTGTTGAGGGCAATGAAAGGGACGAGTGAGATGTCCCATCATACTGTCCATGTGAACATGAGGCCATCTGCAGAATCAGACGTCATGTGTTTGGCGTACATTTCACAACACCGGATACGGTATGGTGCTGCAAACCAAAGAAGATGGCGAGATTCATAAGAGTCCTAAAACTGGAGGGACCCAGATGAGTACAATAGATCTTCTAGGTCGCAGTACGGATTGCCCACACAATTAACAATAGTAACCTGTAGTGTATGGTTTAAAGCCTGTGATACTAATTTAAGTTCTTACGAAAATGAAAGTAAAGTGGAAGCTGGTACTAACCGATAGGCTGCAATAATATGAGGGTTTTGAGTCCGAAATGGCTGATACTCGTGGCGACATCTTAGACGAGTCGAATTTTTGATGCTATTCTCAAATAACTAAACACTTATATGAAATTTCGAGAAAACAGAAAAGTGCAGAATGCAGAAATCTTGAAAGGTTTTACAGAAATGTTGATGCATCAATGATAACAAAAGGAATGTAAACTTTAGAGTCTATGCTCAAGCACTCAAATTTCTAAAATGTTCATTCAATTTCCATAACTCAACTTGTTGAGGGACGTCTGTCCATTCTCGCGAAGAGGAAAGTCCAGTGCCCTAAAGGGTAACAAAAACAAAAAAAAAATTGTCAAATAATCCGCGCAATATATCATTGGCTATCATGTTGTTTACAAATAGTTGTGATGAATTTGCTGACAACCTAGTAAATCTTTCTTACTTCTCTATATTGTAAATGAGAACACAAAGAACCGGGAAAATTCACACCTTTCAACCTAACAAAACCATGTACGTGTGTGCACACTCGCAGCAGTTAGATTCATATCAAGTGAATGTATGTCGAGAAGATTTATAATGTTTTTGTTCTTTCTTTTTCTTCTTTTGTTTCTTTTCCTGTTTGCGTCAAACTTACTGTTGTCGCTTTTTTTATTATATTGTTGGCCTGTCACTGACTTCTTAACTCATTATTATGTAGGAAAAAGAAAAAAACAATATACATATATGTGTATATTTATATATGCACTTATTTACTTCCTCTTATGTAGGAAATTTAAATCCTCTATGTCGAAAAGTTTTTTAATTTGAATTTTTTTAAAAATTTCTCATTTATTATTCGCCCATCATTCGTCTCTTGCGTACTGTAACTGTAATGGATTTGCTTTTACTTTTCTTTTTTTTTTTTTACTTCATTTAATTTAAATTTTAACGCAATTCTTGCGTTCGAAAGAATTGAATGACACACACAAAACTGTCTACAAAACCCAACACGTAGCAATTACTAAGTAGTACATATACCACCTACCGATACTAACTGTATATAGATTACAAGTTACAGGGTATATTTAGATCATTACGAGCAGAAAAGTGCACATAAAAATGACAATTCAGACGCAAATTGCTCTTTGGAGAAAAGCATAAATAAAGAAAAGAAAGAAAGACGCCAAGAGATAACCTCCACAACCACTTGAAATTGTTAAAGTATACGGACGAACGAGCACAATGACCACAAATTTCATGCTGATTTAATAGGAATCAGAAACCAAATCCGTAAGGTACGTGCTTTTTTAGTTATTATCGTTTTGTTTTATGGAAATGTTTGTTAAAAACAAAAAGTAGTCAACAATACATGTATATGTTTTTGCGTTGCTTTCTTTTAGCTTCTTATTGTTTTTGATCTGGTTTTTTGGGAGAATAACCGTAAAAGCTGACAACATAAACTGTTATAAAACACGAACTTCATAAAGCTTACAATCGTTGTTATGGCTTATCGTTAATCTAAAAATAAATCCAAAATGTTTAATTCAGCTAAAGCCGGCTATTAAACACCTTACGTCGCTTTGCTTAAAAAAATTCCTTTATCGACGTCATACGATCTCATAAATTATGCTTCTTTTTTTTCTTTTTTTTCACTGTGACCCTATTCGTGTAACACGATAGCGGTCATGAGGTGGTGACAGCAACATAGTGGACGTGTGCTTAATCGATAAGTGCTTATGCTTATATATGTGTATGGAGAGAATTCCGAAAAACAGCTCAAAGTACTCCAGGTTTAATTTTTTTTCACCCTATAAAGACTTATTTTAGTAAAGAGGAGTTTTAAGAGGAAAGGTTTATAACAATCAGTTCACCAGATCCAAATCTTTGTAAAATACTACAGATTTCCGGTTTTGAGAAGTACATATACTACAAATGTTTTTCACATAACGAACGTTTAATAAACGGGCCACTATATTGGAAGTGGTTGCAGAGCAATCTTTCGTTTCCTTTCGTTTCCATTCATCCAATACAAGACAAGCCTACCTACAACTCTTTAGAGTGGTGCATACATCCGGACAAGATTAATATGTTTCTCTTATAAGTAGCGCAATGTACAATGAATGAAAGGAAATCGTTCAAATGTTTTGTTAAAACATGTTTTAACCCTCTAACTGCGTACAAGACCTAAAAAAATGAACGAAATCGACGAAGATCCCGAAAAGCCAACTGAAATGAAACTTATATTTAAAAGGGATAGGCAGACTCTTCTTGAATGATCGCTTATTAAATGGCCAAAAGTGAAATAAAATGAAAATTGTGGGCGCGGCATTATTTTAAGCCGCGAAAATATTTGTTTTTTCGAATAGAATCGTAGTAGTACACAGTTACTTGGAACTTTAAGGGCGTTGAGCCGATTCTTCTTTTTTTTTTATCGAAAATTAAGCTTTCTGTCTGACTCAAAAGCTCGCTTAAAATCCCAGAAGAAATACTAATATTTTTAAGAAATCGTCTCTAGCTATAGGCATATAGATTAAAAGATTTATTTAGTATTTTTTTTTAATCAAATTTGGACCAGTTATTCTCCTTGCCACTGCTCCAGTTAAACGTGCGGAGGGGAAATGACTGCCTTGAGCAACATAAAAAACGCTTTCATAGCTGATCGTCAATTCTATGTCAAGTCTTTAGATCATCGCAGTGTATGTTTTTCTATTTGTAACACTGAGCGCAATGAGGATTTATCGCGAAATGCAAATACATTATGGAAGCATAAATACATGTATGCAAGTATAAGCACTTATATGTACACATACCCCCTCGATGATTCGATGATGTCATTACAACGATGCCAAATAACTATTATTCGTTATTCGTGTTGAAAAATTGGCTAAATAATTATTAGATCCTGCATGACTCCTACGCGTCATGCTTCGTTTTGTGCCCTGCTTTCTTAAAGTGTTTTCAAATTCATTTGTGCTGGAAGTTGCATCCACAATGATTGGTGACATTATGACTGCTTACATATCAGTTTTATCCAACTCCTGCCAGAATGATGGCAATATTTCGCTTGAACAATCGCTGCAATGCTAGAAGACTTTTATTTACTTCTTTATTTATTTTATTCATTTATTGTTTTCACTAAAAGAATCAGCAGAAAACAGTATGAAACTGGAATATGAACATAAATTACGTTTAATTTATGAAATATTGAGCTTTAAAAGGAAAAAACAAAAGATCTTTTTCTACTAATTATAAGTATATCTCGGCAAAGATATATTTTATTGGTATTTGAAACGACGTATAAATGTCCACGAGTACAATACGACGCTCATAGTGGAAGTTTTGAGGATTAAGTGAGAAGTTAGAAAACATTGTTACGTGACATATGAAACGATTTGCGAAGTACCCGAATTTGACAAAAGAAAAAAAATGAACAAAAATATTGTTTTCTTTCACAACAAGAGCCTTCTATGCCTTATGCGAGAAACATCGAGTTCTGCAATACAATTATCAACCGCAGATTCCCTTCTCTTGCCCGCAAATCTTATACCAACGAACTATTTTTTTAAGTTTGCAAGAAAAAATAATCAGAGAGCTCGACTTAAGAAGCAGTTCGTTGTTTTAGTTCATTCTTTCAATTTTGACTATCGCGATAACAGATACGATTAACGATTGCGAACGATTGCCGACGAGACAACTTCTATCACTTCATACAATACACTCTGGCCTGCTAACCTGCAACTATCTTCGCCTTCTTGGGCGTTCAACCTCCCCTTTCAGACCACGGTTTTCAATATTTCTTTGTCTCACGAAATGGTGAAGTTTTGTCTTCAATAATGAATTAATGTAAAATCTCCGCAGTGCAAAACACTTGATTAAAATATCCTCAAGACACTCTTTTCGTCCTTTGTAAGCCACAATGTCAGTCATCTCGAGCATGCATGTCTTGTGTCCAAGTTTTCATGCAATGGGCAAATTGATTTCTTCTATTAACGAACCTATGTTGCAAAAAGATTATATATGATGAATACGCCCCCACCGTATGCTCTGTATCCTCTCGCACCCAGTTCAAAAGCAATTTTTCCTTTTTGGGTTAAGAAATTTGCTGTGGAACCGCCACATTCCATTATCACCATATGAAAAGAGATTTATTTATTTATTTATTTATTTATTTATTCCACTTATACAGAAACTCAACTAAAACAAACAACAGTCGAGTTCAAATGACTCTTAACGTAAATCTTAAATTAATTATTATTAAAAAACTTAGTGTAAGTACAATAAAACAAATAAAAGGAAAAAAAGAAAAAAGAAAATTGGAGCTAATGTTGTTAGTAAAGCTGATACATTGTGCTATAGATTCACCATCCTTGTTAAAGGGAATCAACTTCAATGCTCTTGTCCGTCCGTTTACAAACTTTCGGCTCTTAAACCTTGGTCAATGTGGCTGAAAATGTGAATTTAGAGTCGCATGCAAAAAATGCCAAAATTTTCAACCCTATTATCAAAGCCATAAAAAAAGACTCTCTATATGTCGTTGGAGCTCTGCCGATGTTATAACTTGGCAACACCGAAGACTAAATTATTCATGTAACAAAGTTGATTAATACGGTATTGAATTAAAGATTGCCAGCCTTTTTATGGCTTGCGTCCCGTCCTCTCAGTGTCCATTTACACCCCGATGCTTCCGATTCTTAAGTTTGGAAGTTGAAGGTAACATATTGTCATCTCTCTCTCTCAAATTAATTAATAAATAATTAATAAGAGACTAGTTAATTACAACTAGTCTGTTAAGTATACGTATAACTCCCCCATTATAATTATATGTCTACTGCAGCTAAATATCCAAAAACTGTAGATGAATTGATTTGAAATGAAATCGTTTTTTGATACCCATGCCACTGCTGCGAACAATGGCCGCACACTTTCCGTTGAAAGTCATTCGATCAATATCGTTTTATGAACGGTTTTGTGAATCGTTTCTAATGTGGTCACCTCATCTAATCGACCATTGCTACTTGTTCGTGGCAATTTGTACACACTTTTTGACTTCCGTCACAGTAAAATTTACCTCGGCGTTGATATGGTTTGCACACAGCAATGACCTAAATTGTCGACGTTTATAAATTCACTTATTGTTGCTTGTCAAGCAAACACAACACAAACAACGCGGGGTCTTCAAATGGAAGCAATTCAAGCAGCGGCGTTGTCTATATGTCCGGGCCACATATGCGGATGGAAGCGTCTAACGTCGTAGCGTAACACACACTTCCCACACTTTGGAATGCAAAACGATTAATATTTCTTCGTTCTTGAGCAAAGTAATGATCGATTTAGTAATGCCTGTGCTTGTATTCAAAGTTCTTGTGAGTGCGTAAAATTCCAACAGAAAATGCGAATCTGGTTTCGATAGCGGCATTCACTCGCAAACAAAGTTGAACCATAAAAAAAAAGTAATAATTACTTTGGCAGAAAGAAAAGAAACAAATTTGCATGTCAACGGGATACAAACGACAATTTGTAGCGAACTGAAATTAACGTAAAGATGTTAGAACCATAGAAATATTCCATATAAAAATGGTCACGGACGAATCACTTACATATACATCCACAATTAACAACAAGCAAAAGAATTCATATTTGGCTGTGGCCGAATTATCTGCACACCAGCCAACTTAGTGTTGGAAAACAACTTGACAAAAAATGTTATTTCGTTAGTTTTCCGTGTATTTTATACAGGTGTGTTAGGTGTGTTTCCATAGAGTATACAGCTCATAAGTAATATAAAGGGAAAGAACATCAAAAGCAGTTTATGTGGCACAAGGGACGAACCCTTCGACCGATGTGCAAGAACTTCCCATATTTCTGCTAAATTTGAAACTGACGGTTGCGATCCGGTGCATATGTACGATAGACAAATGAACAGACGAACGGATGGAAAGACGCTTTTATCGACACACTTCATTCCATAGGACTTCTTACTTAAGCTTCCTTCCGGATGTTACAAACGTTTTGACGAAAAGAATTGCAACCCTATCCGTCCGGCAGTGAGACACAAAAAAAGTGTAGTAGATTTCACATATATTTTGCTTTACATTGTTTTTTATTGTAGCATCTGATATGAGAAGAAGGGAAAAAACTAAAAACATTTTGTTATTAATTAAACTATGAAGATATGCACTCTTGATGCCGGCAAATGCCAACGAGCCCCGCAATATTTAACCTACGGATGGAAGAGGACAGAATGCGAAAGAATGTAAAACATGGCTAGTTTTAAAAGTTGGAAAATGTATTTTATAAAAAGTTTTGTGCACCTTACATACATATTTCTATAAAGCGTAGTGGTTTCGCGTAACCTAAAAAACTTTCCAATCGGCTTAATTTTTGGTATTTTCACTTAATTAACTACACCAAACAAAGCGAGAATTCTATTCTCACTTGCTTCCCATTTCAATGATTTTCGCAAGCGGTTTAGTCGCAGCCAATGTATGTTTCTGTTTTTGCCATTATTCGTTGACTACACACACTAGTCAAGAGTTTTTTTGTTTTGCCACAAAGAATACGATGAGTGATCTTCTTAACTATGCTAAGGGCCTTGAATTCGAAAACGGTATTAGTTTTTTTTCGTCTTGTACTTAGAATTTTTGTGATTTGTATTTACTGAAACATTAATTAATTTGCTGCGGCTTAATTTAATTACGCTTCGAACATGATTGTTGAAATTTCCACCAGGTATAAGTAGAACATACATGACCTTAACTTCAAAGAGTCGTTTCCAAGAAATGGTTGTTTGACAATAACACCAATAATTTACTCTCGAAAACAGATAAAATCGGCTAGTGTTAGTTTTGTCAATTACGTCTCAATATTGAGGCTTCTGAAAGCATGGAAAGTGATTTATGTGCTCTTCGTTGCAGGTTGGTAAAGGTTTCTGCGAACCTAAAAAGTTAAGAAGAAGACATTCCTCGTGAAAGCGTAAGAAACAAAAGTTTAGCTTTTCCACTTAAGAGATTATTAAAAACTTTAGTGCGAGTGTAAACATAGTCGCAAGGCGAGAAATAAAACTCCCACATGTTCTGTTTCATGTACATGTTACACTCCTGAGAGATTGGTTAAAAGAATCAAATCGTTTTGCCTTTGCCGTGCCCGTTACGTGGCGGGAAGTGACGATTCAGCCAAAAGTTTCTATCTGAGACTAAAGCAGCTGTAATTACCTCAAAAATAATGGAAACTAAGCAATATGCTAAGTAAAAATCTCCCGTAGGGCGTGGATATCACAGTGAAGAATTGCTAACGCTCCCTAAGAAAGTGACAGTGAGTGAAGATGAAACTTATGACAAACTTTCGGAACGCAGGCTGGGGATGATAGTAAATACTTTTCCTCATCGCTATACTACTTTTTCTGAATATTTTTTCGAGACAGGTGACGTAGCCTTTTGATAGACTCTAGGCCATGATTTCAAGGCGAATGGACGGCAATTGCTAGTAGATTCTAGAAAAATTAAGGAGAATTCACTACTCTTCATAAGGGGAACAAAGTACAAAGTATGTGATGTGCAAAGTAAAGGATGTGAAGATAAATACAAATTTAACTAGCAAAGACAACTACCATCTCTCTTAGCAGAGCTCTGCAGTTTCTCAATTTGGACGCCGGAGGCTTCCAATTCCAACCCTATCTTAATCGTAACTAGTTAGCTGAGCTTTGTTTACAGAGCTCTCCTAAGGCAGATGATAAGAGTGTTGGCTAATGAAATTCCTATTTACCTCCACACTATGTACAAAGTATGGCTTCCCCCGAAGCAAGAGAAAAATCAGAGCCCATATGCCAACCTATAAAATGAGAATAACACATTTTTCGTCATTTCTTGTGCGTCCCTTTAAAAATCTTTTATCTTCTTATATTCTATTTAAATCAGAGGGAATTTTCCGCCTTTTTTTTGCTTTTTGTGTTTTGCTGCCAAATTTTCTCTTAAACATAAAACTGAAAAAGAAATTTCGTCAAGCGACCTTGAACTTTTAAACAAAAAAAAATGGATGTCTGATGATATTCGCAAGCTTAGGTTTTCCTTTCTTTTTTTTTTTGCAAATTATAGACAGCGCGCACACATGTATAAATCCTACCTTGTTCAACGCATTTAGTTACTAAACAGTAATAATAAATATTCGCAAATGAATGAGTACTAGACAATAATAGATGTTAGGAAAAAATTGTCATTTTTTATTTACTTTTTTCTCTTTTTTGCCTGACATTGTGCATGCAATGGAATTATAATAAAATTGCATGCAATAAATATGCTTGAGTGTCAGTATTTTTGTGCATAAAGGTACAAATCCATGCTATTGTCCTTACATTGTTTTATTGTCAAGGGCTTGAGAATTAAGATAATTCTTTTAGTTGATTAAGTTTGCTTTGCTGCATACATAAATACATTTAGTTGATTTCTGAACGAGGAATGAAATGAATTCGCCCATAAACAGTTCGCTAATAGGTAGATGATTGAAAATGAAATTATAATTTAGCAAAGAAAAACAATTGAACGGTGGGCGTAGGTAGCGTAGACGCATTCGCCTGAGTTATGGGCAGAAGGACCTTAGTTTTATCATCACGATCATGCATTTTCTCAGCTGCATTGATCATCAAGAACGCAATTGGGACTCTTTCGCAACTGCCTGCCTGCCTTATTCACCTGATGTATGTCCATCTGACTTCAGTGTGCTCACAAAACTTAAAAAACCATAGGTATCGTTTCGATTCTAATCACGAGATAAGATCGATTCGAAAATTCGCTGAAGATAAACATGATGAAGATAAATATGGCATAGATGCCAGTTGGGCATCTATCAATTTAAGAAAAAAAGAAGACGAAAAGGAAGAAACTACTCACTTGGATAAGCTTTCTGGACAATGTAAACAAACTTATTTGTTCGTAGTGTTATGCTTGCTAACGCTCTTCTAAATACGCCCGTACTCTCTCTCCCTGGCCTACTTTAAAGTTTTCTTCTACAGTTCCCAAATACTGCTTGTGTATCTTGAAGACAGTAATTGGTATAATAACTAACTAATATCTTTCAATATAAAGAGAAAACCTTCACTGGATGGCAACTGGACGCAACGTAGTGATCATCCACATGGATCCACTAATTTAAACATGTATTAAAGAAAATGCGTTAATACTCAGTAGTGACACCATAGTAGCACAGATTAAAATGGACCAGCATTCGATCGTGCCCGATTTATGTTACAAAAATATTTCGTCGAGCTTCAATATAAAGACAAGGAAAATAAGAAGCAATTTGTATTAATGAACTTTGTATATCCGCAACTTAATTTGGGTGCAAACTAAAAAGCTTTTCAAAATCATCTGATTATTGTGTACTATATATCATTATATTAGCGAATAAATAAAAAAATATAAATATTTACACATGCGATATATGATTCTGCGTTCCTATATACGATGATATCCATTTAATGTACGATAGTTGAAATCCGATTATATTTGCTTTTCGGAAACGCAAAAGGCCAACAAAGTTAACCAAAACATCTTTTATATAAAATACTTTTTTGTTAAGAGATTTCACCCGCCCACGGGTGAATAACCGATAAACTTTAGATCATATAAAAAGTCTTTGCTATTGTTTCCGCGGAATGATGTGTTAATGTCTATATATCGGTCAGCACTCACCTGATTGTTTCAAACAAACATGTTTTCTCTAATTCTTTGCTCGTGTGAAAGGTTATATTGACTTGAAAAAGAGTGAAATATCTGAAGAAATACGTCTAGTAAGACGAAAGGTGAAACAAGGAAAACAAGGAAAACATGCCGACAAATTGGTGAAGTGTACAGTGAAAATGCTGTGAGAAAACGAAGGACCCAGGAGTGGTTTGCCCGATTCCGTTTCGAAAATTTCGATGCCAAAGATGCACCTCGCTCTGCTCGGCCACTCAATGAAATTTTGCAACTAGTGGATCAAGACCGGCAGGTAAGCTTTCAGAAGTAGGAGAGGCACTGAAGATCAACCATATGACAGTTTGGAATCATTTGAAAAGGGCACAAAAAGGAGCTCGAAAGCGCGAAAAACCGTAAAGACTTTTTATATGACCCATTAATATCATTTAATAGCTTTAAAGGGGACTTGACATTTTAAAAGGCGTACACTAACGGGCACACAATATATTTTCCAGCATTTTATCAGTTGGGACAGATTTCAGGTTCTACAAACCGACAATAAAAGAAAAAAACAAGATAACTTTGATACTTAGGCTTGTATGCTTGGATAGGTACAATGAAGTACAGATGGTACGACGGGCGTGCCTTGCATGCCGAAGTAAATAATTATTTGACCAACAAGGATGACCAAAAGATGAGTTCGTCCGTGACGTATCAAGGAGACACATGGAAGGGCAAACTGGACATAGAGAAAATCGAAAAACCTTCGCAAGCATAACGCATGGCAAGACGGAACAAGTTTTATTAAATCTCTCATTATAGCTCACAGATCACTGCAGCTACTACGAAGGTTTGACCTGGTTTCTGAACGGTACACAACTCCTTCAGGTATCATCTAAAAAAAACGTCTATTTTGTGTTGATTCTCCGAAAGGAGAACGCGCACGTTCTCACACATGTGTATACTTTATAGCATTCCGCAAATCTATTTCCCCCCGTCTCTCTGTCACTTCTGGGCATGATTTGTCGGAGGCAGTAAGAAAATATTGCCTCTTTAAATTCATTACAATTTACTATGTATTTATGCACATATGTACAAATGCATATAAATATATATATATATATGAATCTTGCTGTCACAATAACAACACAATGTTAGTATACTTTCTTATAAGATGCATGTTTGTTGTGTGCGTTTGTATATTGAAGTATGGAAAGGGGAAGAAAAAAATCAGTTTTAATCACTCAATCATCAAGTGTTAACAATAAACTAAAAGAGATTATTTTTTATTAATTAAACTACTAAAAGCAATTAATTTAATATGATAAAAAGTAATTAATAAAAACAAAATCAGCTAAATACTAAATGAAACATTTATAGTTTTTGCCGCAACAGCAAACATTAAAAAATAAATAAATAAATAAATATAGAAAGAAAATTACATAACGCTGCGAGAAATGTGTTAAAAAATCGCTTATCAAAAAACTTTCCTTTACAGAGCAATTAGGTTTTATTTATTTTTTTTTTGTTTTTCTTACTAAGATGGCATAAAATTAAATTACAAAAGCATTTTATAATTCAGGATCGTATAAAAATATGATAATTTATTTACAGCGATGAAAATAATATTTTCAAAATTATAATGAAATAAATCATTAACAAAATGTATAAATGCAGGAAATTGCAGGAAAATATTGAATGTAATGAAAGCAAACGTTCATTATTTCATAGAGATTAAGAGTATGAGCAAACTATGTTTCTGTCTACTCCATATGTCGACTTTTTGCTACAGATCAGCTGTGGGCCACAAACTTCAATATTTTCCCTTTTTTACACGTAGATTAGAGATTTTACTCGTTTTCTATATCTGAGTTACCTATGGCTTCCATTCACACAAGAGAGACGAAACTTGCCTAAGCATCAACCCAGTCTTTTATTAATTAATAATGATGGGCGGTATCTCCCAAAGAGTGTTTTCAAGTGTCACAAACAGTATAGCAAAACTAGTAGATCCCCCTCATTTAAACGATAAGTAAAGCGATATTCTGGGGAAAATGGAAATATGAAACAATATCACGAACGAACAATTTGCTTGTAATGTACTTTTATACGTTTATATACACAAATATATTTATATATATATGTATATACGTAATATACTCAGATCTAAGTATAATTGTATTAAAGTTGATGACATTTTTCTTTTTTTTTTTTTTGTGTTTATACGCTTTCTGATAAAAACTACGAGTTGGCACTGCTAACACTATATGACAGTAATTAACACTAATAACGTAATTATCATATGATAAGATATGTATAATACTTGTTTTGTTATTGTTGCAATTTATTTTAAATTTATAGATCGTTATGGCATTCGTTCGTTACGACTTAACAGAGAAAAGATTATAAAACATAAATAAAAAAAATTGCACTTGTTATGATATAACGATTTTGTGATGATAGCTTGATGACGGAGCGTTCAACCCTTCAAACTATGAGAGATATTTCGGAATTAAAAGTACTTTTAACAATTACGGATTCCTATCGTTGCAATTCATTCATCATACACAAGTCATGCAAACAGTAGACGTACGGTTCACTAAATCACTAATAAAAATAATTGAAACACTAAGCCATCTAAACGTATAATAAGTCTACCACTGCTCATATATTGAGCGAAAACATGTGCGTTCTACTTAAGCTATACACACTGAGATCGGATTCCTTTCAAAAATAGTTTTTCAAATATTAATGTACTGCGAGTAGCCAAAGTCGTCCCTCGTTTTGGCCTCACAGGTTCTCCGTCTCTGCTGGGGGGTGGGAGTGGCACTAGAATAATTTAGTTCCGTTAGAGTTAAGTTTAGACTAAGAGTAAGCTACGATAGACTAAGAGTAGATCACGATAGACTAAGAGTAAGCTAAGGTACACTAAGAGTACACTAGGTTAGGAGGCAGGTACAGAGTAAGTAGAGATAAACAAAGGGAAATTAGATTAGTAAGTTAAGCTTAAGTTAGTGGAGTTTGGGTTGCTAAGTTGAAAAATAGGGGAGTCGATCACGAGCATTAAGAGCGACGAGACGTCTCGCTAGGTTTCAGAGTAGATGCCGATTGTTATTATTTTCGGAACTAAAGTGAAATATTAGAGTATAAAGTGATGAATATTATACCGAACAAAAAATATAAATTTTCTTGCGATCGATAACCTGGACCGCTGAGCTTACCCAAGCACCAGGTTCGGGCAATTTATGCACTCACAGTACGTATGCACTAGGAGTGGTCAAGTTAGACGAATGACTTTCACCTCGCAAACAAACGGATAAAGTTATTTCGATACTAATTTTAAAATACTTTTCCTCTTTGAAAACAAACCACTGGATTCCCTTCACGCTTGTCGATAAAGATTAGGGTAAGTACGCCGGTAAATCAATCTATAAATCTGTTATAATAATAATCTATAATAATCTATAAATAGCTTCCTCAAGCCGAACTATTAGTCTATTTGTCTTTGCAACAAAGTTTCTGGATTCCACAAAAAGCTGCCATTAAGGGCGTATGTAGTGATCATACATGTCTGAAGGTGCCTTTTTTTGCTAATTTGTACCCAAGTTACAAAAACTCATTCGCAATACCAACACATTTGAGAAAAAATTGATGTCCTCTGACATCTAGGAGCTTTCTTCAAAATAACTTCACTTTTCTTGCTTAATTCGAAGGATAGCGCTGCCAAATCGTTACGCATAATGGACAATGCGAGCGTTACAATATCCAAAATCAGAGAAATTATGACGTAGGCTAAGTAAACCGTGAATGTCAAGGATAAAACTGAAATGTCAAGTGGAGGTAATGTATTGTTGTTTAATCACTAGGGAACTGTACGAGCAACAACTAATGCGATGGGAACAGAAAGATGGACGCAATATGCTAAAAGTCGGCCGCTAATAGGAAAACTCGCCCTGGAAACGTTTACAACATTAACCTGGAATTTTTGCTATCGTAAGCGATCTAGCAGCAGACAGACCAACGTACACACACATATGGCGTTAAATATTCCCCTAAACATTCAATAAACGAGACAAGAACTTTTCGCATCAATTATATGAAATGATGGCAAAGGAAACTAATTGTATTTGCAAGTAGTAACAGTGCATATCTATTAAGTAATAAATATTTTACTGAAAAATTCTAATCTCATTCATAACCCAAGAAGTCGACCGTAGAATACTCATGCTATTTAAAGTTATTGACAAGGTTTTACTCTTGTATGTGTGTTATGAAAAGCAATTAGCATTAAATGTACATTTGAAAATTTATTTTCAACTTTTTCTCTAGTACGCTAATCTCAGAGAGACTCCTAAAGCCATTGACATTATCGCTCTAAGCGCACAATGCACTTAAAAAATCGAATAGTCTTAGCAGAACTGATAAGCAAAAGTATTCGCTTGCGGATTATTCTGTCGAAGTAGGTAAAGAGACAGAATTATGGATTTATGATGAGCTTTGGTGATGGATTTGAGTTAACCCTAACCATGGGCAACCAGTTTGTTTGTTTGTTAAAATCGTGGTTATCTTCTCAAAATTTGGGACAAATCGCTGTCTCTTTCTTTTCTTTCTTTTGTCTTACATTCAAAACTCAATGCTTGCGTGTTGTTGATCGAACAATTTTTCCCTTTAACAATAACAATAATAGTGCTTTGCAATTTGATGCTTGCACTAATGGAAAACGAAAGATATGAAAAAAAGCCTCGTTTTTCGCAGAACGTAATTTTTTTTTGCTTTTGTTTTGTATTTCTACATTTATATGAATGAAAAAACAAGAAAGAAAATTAAATGCAGTCGGTACCGAATCTTTAATACCGTCATCATCGTTTACCCAAAAAAAAGATAAAAGAAGTAAAAGAACAAAATTGTCATGCTGTATAATACGAAGTGAGCCCTTCAGCCAGAAAAAAGCTTTTGTCGCATAGGCGTGTGGGCGTTATAGACGCATCCTTGGAAAAGTATAAGTCACCTCGAAATTCTTTTGCAAATTTGTAGGCGACATCTTCATTTTCACAGTTGCGCGGATAGACAGAACGACAGATGGACAGAGGGACATGTGGTAGGCGTATTCCAAATTTGAAACTGGGAGAACTTATATACTTTATGGAGTTTGCGTAGCTTGTTTCTGCCCCTTCTGCGTTCAAGTTTTGTACATTTATCTGCTACAGTTTATGAGTAATGAGCAAAGAAACCGTTTTTTATTACTTTTGAAAAACAGAGGCGTTCTCAGCGTACGTGGTGGGCACGTCCTTCCCTCGATTTGATTGAGGCCCGGAGAAAAGACATTACACGGACGGACAGACGGACTTGCTTAAATCGATGGAAAATTTGACGCTGACCAAGAATATATGCACTTTCTGGGATCTCTGATCGCCCTTGCGGGCGTTGCAAACGTTTCAACGCAATGAATATACCCCTTGTCTTTCGGTGATGGGTATAAAAATGTAAACTCATTATATTAACTCATGACTAACTGTTATGCAGTGAGTTAATAATCGGTGAATAAGTTGTAATGATGAATAAATAAAACTACATTGAATTGTAAATACAATAAAATGAATGTGTCACAAATAAATTTTCGGAAATTTAAAATTTCAGGTAAAGGTCGAATAACACTCAACACGCAAGCAAGTATACATATGTATATAGAAATGTGCGTTCATAATAGTTGTCGGCTATTTATTTTATATGTTTATTTATCATAAACGTTGACGATGCGAACTAGTAAACCCATTAATTTATTTGATTAGCTTCAAAAAACCGGAAATGCACATTACATAAGTTTTATATGCATATATGCATATATACATATATTCATATATTCATTTTGTCAACATGTTTGCAACGGCCAGAAGGAAGCGTTAGAGATCCAACGAATTATATATATTCTTGATAAGTATCAAATTCTGATTCGATTTAAGCATATCCGTCTGCCCTTTCGCTGTCTGTACGTCTGCGTAATGTCTGTTGGGAACATTCTCTTGGCCGCACAAATCAAATTATCGACCTCAAATTTGGCAGAAACGTTGGAAGTTCTTACACGCAGACCAGTATTAAAAATGGGCGAAATCGTTCCAAGGACACGGCTACAGTATTACGTAAACTGACGTCACCTCTGTTTTACAAAGGGAATAAAAAATTAATTTGTTGCTCATTACTCATACAATATAGCAAATAAATACACAAAAACGTGACCACATGTTCTATGCGCAATGCTGTACTACCTCTACAAAAATGAGAAAAGCGGGCACGCCTACTTCATTTTATAGTGTGTCATAAATTTTTTGTTTTTTTATCTTTTGTCAGTCACGTAAGGTTCAAAAACGCCAAATTTTTGGTCAGTTGAAAATTCGGAATGCATTTAAGCATATCCGTCCATTCATCTGTCCATCTGCCCGTCTGCTCAACTTTGTGGTATCCGTGATAAATGTTCTCTTCGCCAAACTGAAGATATCGGTTAAAAAATTTGAAAATGACCCAAACTTTCAAAGAACACGCCTACAACGCCCACACGTCTTCGTAACAAAAGCTGTAAACATTTTTGTTTTCGGGGTTTTTTTTTTGTTACTCATAAAGTAAAGTAATAAATTTACACGTTTATTTTAAAAATAGAAATAATCGGCCACGCCCACTCAATATTCTAGAATAAAAAATTTAGTTCCTTTCTTTTTTTTAAGATCGCTGTGATGGGTATAAAAGATTCGCTCGCAAACGAATATAATTTTCTTACTTGTTCTTATTATGCCCACCACAAATGCAAATTTGAATTTTCAACTGTTTTCACATAATTCACATATCATAACATTTTACATAGGTGTCGATATATCTTTGATAAAATGAATTGGCGGAATTAGCCGGAATTGCGTCAGCCATATTTGCCTACGGCCTATCAGTTTGCCAGTTCACCAGTTCACCAGTTCACCAGTTGGCAATAAATTTACTTTACTTAAAAGAACAGGCTCTACTATCGTCTTCATAAATGCGATCGACAAAGCAACGAATAATGAACAACAACCAATAATATTTTGATGTCTTTTCATTGCGGCCAAGAAGATGGCATTGGATGAACTAAAAGTTTAATTGGAGCTTACATTTTTGCTTACTCATAAAGTACACGTCAAGCCCTAAAATGGCATAATTCGAAGCAAGCGAAAAAAGTTGAGAGTTTGGTCGATTACCTGTGAAATCCTACCAAAATATATGGAAAAGGCATTCACATATCGCTTAATGATAAAGAATGTTCGCTCCATGTCGCATAGCACATAACGCGCAATTTTTTCATACTTTTCAGAATAAGTCGTCTTTGTAAAATGGATGGATCCACACAATTTTCAAATAGGAGCCGTCTTTGGACCGAGAAAACATGTCTCCAAATAATACACGAAAATACGTAGATAGACATCAGATATAGAGGCAAGCAAACGGAGAAAAAAATTCGAAATCGGATTAATTTCTTATGGACGCCCGAGCTTCCTCTGTTGTTTTACATACATCCTTACAAGCTTAACCAAACCACGGATCGTAGAAGGAGTAAATATGCTGATCACGCTCGAAAATCAAGGCGACGTTAACAGTTTTCTTCGATTATCGTGGTGCTGCGTGTGTTATAAATTCCTTCCGCCAAGCCAAACTATCAACAAGGAATACTATTTGGGTGTTATGCGTCGTTTGCGTGAAGTTATACGCAAAAAGAGGCCAGAATGGACTTAAAAAAGAAAAACTTTAATTTGTCCTACTTTTTGAACACAATATTAAATATTTTCTATACATTTCGGCAAAACTTTGCTTTACATTTTTTTAAGATGGCTACCCACGACTTAAGGGGCTTCTCAAATAGTTGCGGCACTCACTACAAGGGATATTATGCATTTGACAAATTGTAATCATCTAATGCATTCCGCTATGAAATAAAAATCCGGCAAGTATATGTAGTGTCGACCAATCGAAGAGTTCATCTGAAATGAACCAAACGCCGGTAATTGTCCTCAAGTCTCGCAATTTTAAATTGCTATTGAAATTTGATCCTAATATTCTTCTTAATAAATGCCTATGTCCAAGCTTGAAAATGAATTAATTTTAGCCAAAAGTTTGCCCCCCATTACCAAAAAGTAATGTATTGTAAGCAGCTATAACTAAGCCTTAGTCAAAGCTATAACTACGATATAACTACGCCTAAGTTACTATGTATGTATGAAAAATTAATTTCTACGTAAGTAACTATCTAATCTTTCTTTTGTGGGTAAAAGAAATAACCAAATATAATTCCTTGTCCATCTTTAATTTTAACCAAACATATCCACAGAGCGATTGTGTCTTTCACTTTAGAACTTAAAATTTCAATCAAATGAAATTTACTGAGCAAAATCTTGAAACTTCATCTTTTTCAAAACTTTGTAGATGTATATATGTGTGCGTGTGCAGATTGCACCGATTTTCAATTTTTACTCCATTGAATTGTCGAATGAACGAATGTTTTTTCTTTTAACTTTTTCTCAACACTTTTACAAATGAATGAATGAATGAATGAATGAATGCGAGACAGCCTTTAGAAATTATTTACTCAGGCGGTATATAATTTGTCTGAATTGTTTACTCTCAGCTCCTTATCTTAATCTTCGCAAACGTAAGACTGATTTGAAACAATGAATGGCGGAGGTAAACAGCATTAACATTCATTCTTCTTCATCATGCTTATTAATTTTTCGGGTTGGTTCGGGATTTTACAAACTACATGATGAGATTAATTTACCTTCATTGTGGTGGTGATAAATTTTAAAAATAAACTGAATGTAAACTTTTCTAGGAATTGAAATGAACAATGATTCTATTTTTCTTTAAAGGTCATTATCACATTTTATACCAATCACACTTCTCGCTATCGTGTTCTTAATTTATTTTGTTTAGACATTCATAAGTATAGAGAATTGTGCCTATGTATGCACTTCCAGTTATCTTGTTGTGTTAAAAATAAAAAAAGAAGAAGAAGAACAAGAATAAGAAGGTAAATACAAACTATATTGACGGTTCGAGGAAAACCGGGAATCCCCATCATCTAGAGTATTGTACAGTAAATAGATCGAAAAAAAAGAGCGTTCATTGTAGGATTATTTCTCAAAAAGTGGATTCGCAATTACACAAACACACACACGCGCGCGCACGTAGCCAGAACTACGGCGACTTGAAAGACAGCGAGTGGAGAGTAGAGGGCGTGGAGGCCAATAGTGTGTTCCACTGAGGTCCCACCATCTGAAGCGACAGCCTCCGCGAAGTAATACCTAACGGTGGTCCCGCTGGGGACAGTGGTGAAAGAAGCGTGTGCGGGGGCAGTTTTTAGTACGTAGGCGCCATGGGTGGCGAATCGTGCATACTGCTAATAAGAACCGTCAATGTCTCTTGAAGATTTTCTACCCCCAGCTCACAGAGCAAAAACACACATATGTCTCAATTTTTTTTGTTATTTTCGTAGGTTAAGTAATTAAACTATTCAAACTGCTCTCCACACGGCTCATTCGACCCGGTTTCGAAAGGACAAGCGCCAAATTTCAATCCATCTTAGCAGGCATAGTACAATACTTCCCGACGTCATTACAAATCGGGTAACATCCGCCTATTGATAAAAAAAAAAGAAGATAAGTTTATCCCTAACAATTTTCAAGTTTATAATTAAATTGCTGACAGCTGTTAAAAGAAGCAAGACAGAAAGCATTACAAACATTAATAGAAAATTTGTTTAAAACCACATGCTATTCTTGTCTACGTTTTCTGGTGATTGTATTAAAGTTTCGCTGTATTTTCGTTTATAGAAATGCGCAGCATCATCTGCTGTTGTTGAGATGATTACATGAAACATGCACAATTTACTTTCGACCAAATTGTTATATATTCCAAAATTATATAAATATAAAAACAGAATATCGGTATCATGATAGTATCGTATGTATATTGCGATTAACTAAGTGAGGACAACTGCATGCTGCAGTAAATGTAGTAAAAGCGATAAAAATTATTTAGTTTGTTAGATTAGAGCGTTCTTTGCTAATACCACATTTACCTCAAGACTTAAGATCTTTCTTAAAGACAATTAGAAAACTGAGAAAGGACATTTCACATATACACGCCCGCATTGTGAACAACATCATACAAGTCACGTCACAAGTCATTTTTTTGCTTGTTGTTTCCTGACTTAACGACGTTGTTTCATGACAATGTTTCCATTGGAAGGCCTTACAGTGACGTATATCAAAACTGATACAAAGTCATTAATGCTGCCACAAAAAAGCACATAGTTTTCCCTAGACAACGCTAGAACACGGCTGGTAATATCGGATGAGATTAACTACTTGTTGATGTGTGTTGGTTCAGAGTAGGAAACTGGAAATTTTATATTTGTGTAATGTCTACACAGTGTCTAATTTCTTCAGCACTGAATATTGGGATTTTTTTTTGTGCCGAAACTGGTACTGCAAGTCTACTTTAATCTTAATTAATCGTAATTAATAATGCAAATTAATTGTTATTGTTTATCTGATGACTAATTATTGATTAAAAAAAATAATAATATTAATAATAATAATAATAAAAAATAAAGTGACATAAATATCACGATACAAGATTTTCTTATGGTGACCGCAACGTGGGAGATTCATCTCTATCTATATATATATCTATCTATATCTATATATATATATATATATATATATTATATATATATTTATATATATTTTGTTTGAAAGCATTAACGAAATTGTTGTTTGATTTGACCCTAATTATAACAAAAGTTACTAAAATGTATTGCTTTGTAAATACGGCACCGCCACCTTCTAGCATCATGATATTAGGGAGTAACGAGTTCCATAACTTTACGGCGCTGATAAAAAAGTAGTCGTCATGATCTTAAATATTTATTGTCTAAAAGAACTAAACTCATCGAACGTCTAAATCTGACAAACGAGATTTTCTCAAATAGGTATTTTGGCGTACAAGTAGAAAGAAAAAAAGAAAGAAGTACAAGAAATGATGAAAGATCGGAATTTAAAATCTTTCCGCGATATTCTGTCATATTTGCGCTTGTTAAACATCTATCTAGCACACTTACTGATAACTGTAGCTTAGCGCTCTAGGCGCAATCAAGGTTGCCGTATAGTGGCTGCATGCGATGCAAACGACACAACACGACATTTAATTAATTTGAACGTAGCTTGGGTAAATCTGAACTTAGCCGATCTAACAAACTTGACTACAGCCGGACCAAAAACATAGTAAAAATTTCGCTTTTTTTAAGAGTTAGCTATGAATCATTGTATCCAAGGTCTTAGAAAAATTGTCAAGTTCCCCTTACATACTTTTTCTTTGATATGTATGGGAAATGGTCGAAAAAGTGGTACGAGCCCAACTATTTTCAATAGCGTTCGTTCTGGGGACAAAAGACGCCGGTGCACCGAATTTCATCAAAGACAGACGGACAGATAAGCTTAGATTGATGCAAAAAGTGATTCTGAATCGATCGATATAATAAAAGATGACGCCTTCTTAGTGTTGCACACATCCATACAAACTTAATGTGTTCTCATACCACTTGTTGTGTGGGGTATAAAAGTTAATTTAGGCCAAATAATTTTTGTTTTGTTTATTCATATTAGACGGGTAAGTTGTTTAGGGTACCCCATGCCATCGACATGTCGACACGAACGTGTTGAACAATATAAGAAGCGCGTTCTCAAATGAATTGGAGAAATTTTCGAAAAATTGATTTATCGCCATTACTGTGCAATGAAGTAGAAATTATAAAATGTTTTCTTAGACTGTCTGTCAAACACATATTGTTTGAGCAGCCAATTGTTCACATATATGCGTGTCAGCACAATATTCTTAGTACAAACAAAATCGCTCAAATGTATCCGACAAAATTAGAATATTTGTGAGAGAGTAATCACCGACGTTTAAGCACATTACTCATTGCATAAGGAAAGAATATAAAAAAACAAGTAAAATATATTTTTATGCTTGATATCTATCGCTTCACTAATCCATTAGAATTACCAAACATTGCTTGTACGCACATCAATTTTAGATCAATACATCCGTGTCCTTCTTTTCATTGAAGTTTTAAATCGTCCCTGTAAATACTTGCATCTAGTTAAGAGATGTTTTACAAATTTTGCATGATTGTACGTGAATCGCCCGCCCTGAAACTCGAACTTTCTCTATCTATCTATGACAAGTTTTAAATTCACATTTTCATACCCATCGCCGAAGGATGAGAGGTATATTCATTTTGCCAAAACGTTTGCAAGGCCCAGAAGTGTATGTATTCTTGATCAACATCAAATTCAAATCGATTTAAGCATATTCGTCTGTCCGTCTGCCCGTCTGTGGTAAACATTCTCTTGGCCGCAAAAATTAATCTATCGACTTCAAATCTGGCAAGACCATTGCAAATTCTTGCACGCAAGTTGAAATTGAAAATGGGCCAAATCGGTCGAAGAACACGCCAACAGCACCGCGTAAACTACGAACACCTCTGTTTTTCAGAACGTATAAGAAATTGGTTTTTTCTTCATTACCCATAAATGTACCAAAATTCGAACGCATGATCTATGGACAATGCTGTAGTATGTGTACAAATTGGAAAATAAATTTTTGGCCAGTTACAAATTTTGAATGCAGTTAAACATGATCATATGTTCGTCTGCCCATCTGTCTATCTGCGCAACTTTATAGTATGTGTGGTAAACCTTTCCCCCATAGCGAAAGTGGGGATATCACCTACAAATTTGCTAAAGAATTTGGAAACGACTTCAACGTTTCTAAGGATACTTCGACAACGCCCACAAACCTAAGCAACAAAAGTTTTTTACTCTATACTACAGAGCATGAAGATTAGTTCTTTTACCTTATTTTTTGTCTTTACTAGGGTAACGGTGATAGGTATGAAAGATTCGGTCACGATGGAATATAAATTGTCGGAGTTGTTAATTTTTGAGACTTTGAAACTTCCAGCAAAAAGCCGCAGACATAAAAAGAGCAAATGGATAAGATGAAAATAGTCTAAGAATCGTACACTAGCTGAGAATGTGCGTATGTTGTATGCGGTTGATAGATGATCGAACGCTGCGATCTCGGCTTAAATACAAGATTACTCTCCTCATTAGACCTAGTTTGAAACGAGATGTCTTGAATAAATATTTATCGCAACGAATGCATATATTTTAGATAGTTTATTGAAACATATATTCATAGTAGTTTGCCCGTAACAGCCTTTTTGCGGCCTATTTGCCTCATTTTTGTTCTTTAACATTTCAATATTTGCAATCGTGCACACTTTTACTTTACTTCACAACGATTCATATTTATTATAATGAAACGGAATAATTAGACGGTTTCTAAAAACGTGAACTCAATGTGTACACCTTCTCTTTACGGTTGCTATGCAAAAAAAAAGGAAGAAGAGCGAATGAGCGGTATGAGTGAATTCGACTATCGGCGAGAGTGACATCAGGTCCAAATTAAGCAACACAATGTACAAAGCGAAAAAAAAAAATGCGTACTATTAGAAGAAACCCCACTACGCCATACGCCCTATGACCGCACAGCACGCTTTATACCTAAAAAAAAAAATAGAGCTATTGAAACCTCAGTTCACATAAATGCAAACACGATAGGCTGACGCTATTGCAAGGTAAAGTGAATCTCGTATATTTCTGAAATGATAAAACTTAAAACGAATGGAACGGAATAGATTATATTTGAATTAGATCCGATCATTTAACAACTTCCTCCAATGCCCATTCTTTCGTTTGTTTATAATGTAAAAGGTGACCAATCATCATTAAGAGAAAACTTCTATAAAGTTATGAAAATAATGCGAAAGCGGTACTCGCCCCTTCAATTGCACCTAGCTTTATAAGGACGTATATATCTCAGCATAATTCAAAGCAAATTTGTTTACATTTTAGCACCAACACACATTTACGAACTACATGTATGCACCTCTTCCTATTTACACATGATCTTTGAATATATGCAAGCAAACCTAGATATACCGATCGAGAAAATGTATATAAATTTTTTAGTTACCAATTATGGGTGAATTCTTTCTAAGAACTTATACTATTTTCGTCATCAAGAGCTAGGCTTGAATCAATAGGCAATTTGAAATAGGACAAATCGAACCGTAGCCCTGCGTGTAAACTTTTATATAAAACAAATTCAATTACCTTGGTATACAATTCGGTGGTGTGCGATCAACTTCCCAGGCTGCAAATAACTTCATTGGTACCGGTTTCTGACCATTTTGATGGCTATGTTGATGTTGATGTACATGTTGTTGTTGTTGTTGCAATTGATGATAATGCAAGCCACTCGCACCGCCAGTGCCGATCATAGCACCACCTCCTGAACTACCGCCAACGCTAACGCCAACTCCACTGATAGAGCCGCTTCCGACACCACCACCACCACCACCGGCTCCCAATGCCGCTGCATTCATATTGGCGCTAAATTTATCCAATTTTGATGATTTATCCACCATTCTTACTGGAACGGTTGGGAGTTGAAGGGAAGGGCTGGCGCGGCTATATATGAAATGTATATGCTGCGTTTTACTGACGTTCTATAGAAATGATTTTCTTATTGCGTTTTTTATTATTATTTTCAGAAATTTCAGCATTTTTAGATTTTTATAAATATTTTCAAAATTTCATTCATTTCATTATGTATTTATTTTATGTATGCATTTTATTTTATTCTTTACAATTTGTGTATGTACACACGAAGTATTTTAATGACATTAGATGTTGATTTATTTCACTGTTTCACAGAGAGAGACACACGAATTTGGAAGACTTGTCATTAACTTCAACTTCGTTTGTATTTAACTTTACTGCGTTACACATAAGTTGTTTGTATTTTTTTGCATTCATTCAACTAAAAAAGTAAAGAAATTTATTATATTTTTCCTCGTTTTTTGTGGCTTTTTTTTTTAATAAACTACAAGCACAACAATACATTGCGAAAATCGAACACAACCAATATATCCGCCGCTGATACGAGCACAAGGGCGTGCCGCTTACTAGTAAATAGCTCGTTTGTCATTTCACTTACCCGACGACTTTAAACGAAAACAACAACTCAATGAATTGTGTTATAATAATTTTTGTAGCTTCACACACACGAAAAACAAAAGAGCCTAAAATAGAGAGCGAGCGAATTGATGAAAAACAAGAGTCCGCCGCTCGCAACAGATTATGTACCTAAGTCATAAAAGTTATCCTCCCACTCTTCATTCATTTCTACTACGGCATGATTGCATTGCATTTAGCGGCACAAAGAGGCTTTTATTTATTATGCACGAAATTCTATTTTCAAAAAGCGCAGAGGAAACATGATTTGCCTGAGCCTTAAAATTCTTATTTGAAAATTTTCTGATTTAAATCAGACGCGCGCACGTTTACGCAACAAACACACACACACGTGCATGCAATTTTAATTTCAATTTCGAATCAAATGTTCGTTTACTTGTAATTTATGATTAACCACTTTTTATGATTAACGAGGTCTAAGAAACTATTTCTATTTCGGAAGCATTTCAAAAATAATATAACCCCGTGGTGCTCAATTCACTACTACTGTCGGTGTAGTACTATGAAATACATTTCCAGACCGCTCTCGCGTTAACGTAAACGTGACAACTTGAGATTGGCAACAATTTTATATATATGCATGTGTTGCGCTCATCCCATCTGCACTGCGCTCTCATTGAATGCTTTAAAACAAATACTCTCTCTACATACTTGATATGACTGCTACTTGTTAATAGCAAGCTCAAGCATTTGTGCACAATTTCTTGTATGTGGAGAGAATATCTATTGCTCTCTCTTAGATATAAGCCGAAGTGTATCTCAATTTAAAAAATAAACAAAAAAATTAATTTTCGAGGTAATCCAAGTCCGAAAGTTCCATTCTTCTTACGTGATTACCTTCGAGCTTTATTAAAAACCTACGCGTTGCCAACTACAGTTAATCATCAAAAAGGAAATCGTCATTATTATCTGTAATCTTTTGCTTTTTATCGGTTAGACGATCTTTTCTTCGAATCGCTGGCTTTTTAAATATCAATACATGCACGGAATCAAATTTTATAGTTTGAGAGAAATATCTCAGGCTATTAATAATCGTAAAGATTCAGATTATTCCAATCGAGTCCTATGCACTCAACTAAAAACAATTTCTTATTGTGTTATTCCTGGATAAACAGTTAAATAATAAAGAAACCCATTGCATAAATAATGTATAGCAGATGTTCAAATGATATATTGATATAAAATAAAATAAGGCGTAGGCGTAATTAACATCGGCAGCTAAAATTTGGAATTTTTTAATTTAATGCAGAGAGCTATTCAGGTATTTTCAGTTAATTGAAACAAATTGCTTTAAAAATCTAAAGAAAGCACGAATTTTAAATTCACCAAAGTTACAAATGATTCCTCAAATAAAGTCTTCTACAACATTACACTTAGGAGCAACAGATTAAACATTACCTTTCCCACTTTCTCTCTCTTTCTCTCTCTCTCTCCATGATTGCGTACTCTCCCTTATTTCGCGACACGATTTTTAGTGCTCTCTTTGCTTTCTCAGTTGATAGAAGAATGCATTAAATTGAATAAGAATTGTTTTCATTATTGCAAAATTGCAAAATTTGGCTCAGAAGCACTGTCTATTTGTAATTCTAGCACCCCTATTTTTACATTTATCACAGCACATACCCCTCTCCTCAACGTTCTCATGGTATAACACCTTTGCTAATCTGTTTGTGACGAAAATCGAAAAACTTCATAATATTTTCATTAAACCGCATATGCACAATTCTTGAAGAAGAAAGCCGAAGATTAGTGTCTTTGCTTGAAATTATTCTTCTTAATCTTCTCTCAAGCTGATCTGCATGTCAAAACTAAAAAAAATTTGAAAAAAATTTTGTAATAAATGAGCATAAAATGGGATAGTAACGTTAAAGGTAAACGTAGGCAGAGGCTTATAAAAGAAAACGAAAAAGAAGTTAAGAAGATAAATAAATAAAGATGCTCTCGGGATACAAATAACATATACGAACTTTCGTATTTTTTATCCAAATATCAAGTGCACTCAGGGATTCGATCTCCACGAAAACTGTTTTCTTAGTTTTTATACCCATCAACGAAAGATGAGCGATATATTCATTTTGTCAAAACGTTTACAACGCCCAGAAGGAAGCATCAGAGATCCCACAAAAGTATATATTCCTGATCAGCATATCCCTCCGTCCGTCCATGTTTCAAAAATGAAGTTATCGTCTTCATATTTGGCAGGAACATTGCAATTTCTTGTACGCAGGTTGGTACTAAAAATGGCCCAGATTGGGGCGAAGGACACGCCCACAGCAATGCGTACACCGAGAGTAATGCAATAAAAAATTGGTTTTTTGCACATTACTCATAAAGTATGATAGATAAATGTACAAAAATCTCTAGCACTTGCATAAAATTGGAAAAAACTGACCACGCCTACCGAACGTTATAGAGTATCAAAATTTAATTTTTTTTTCAATACCCTTATAAGACGTAGAAACAAGCTTCCAAAAACCCTCTTGGCCAGTTTCAAATTTGAACTGCACCTAAGCATGGCCGTATCTTCGTCTGTCCATCTGTCTGTCTACGTAACAATGTATTGTTTGTGGTAAACATTGTCCGGTTAGCGAAAATAAAGATATCGCAAGCAAATTTTCAAATAAAGGACACGGCTACAACGCCCACACGCTTATGCTAGCGAAACTTTTATTTCGAAAATATCCGCGCCATTTCCATAAGGCATGAAAATTTATTTTTTTTATTTTTTTTGTGTTCCTAAGGATAACGCTGATGGGTGTAAAAGATTCGGTCATCATTGAATATAATTTTCTTACGTGTTTCTATTTGTTTTTTTTCTTTTTTAGCATTACTTCACATACACACATTTTCACGTATTCGGTCTGAACTTTTTGTGGTTTGCTCTTGCTCCCATTATTCGCGAATCAATTGTTATTTTCCACAGTCAAGTAAACATGTATGTATATTTATACTTTAGGCTAACAATGCATGCCTTTATTGATGGGGGTTTTAATGCTAATGTTAAAAGTGTTTCCACATAATGGCCTTACTACTAAACTAAACTAAACTACTCTTACATACATGTGCATACACGAGGTGTGTATGCACGAGGTTTTTTTGTTTTACACCCACTATTAAATCTTTCTGTAAAGTGTATAAATATATTAAGTACACAAATCGCGTGTTGAACATTTAAAAAAGAGAATAAATAAATAAATAAATAAATAAATAAATTTTACTCTTATAATCATCATTGAAGAACGCGAATGCACTAATTTTCTCCTTTCTGTTTACAATAAATATGTTTATGTATATAGGTGTAGATATTAAAGAAATAAAATGGACAAATTAAAGAAATAAAAATGGACACTTGAAACTCGGCACATATATGGTTAAATAATTCCACATATCACATTTGTGAGATTGTAATACAAGAAAATAATTCCAAAATGGTTATTTCCATTAATTGTTTAAGAAATTACAGTAAATACGCATTGCAATGAATCGGAAGATTTACATCATTTTACAATTGCCGGGATTTTACTATAGAAAAAAATACGAATTTAATTAGCTTAGATAAGTCGTTTTGGCAAAACAAACTCAACAAATAAAATCATTATTTATCATCAAGCGAAAAGATTTGGAAGATTGAGAATCTATAAGAGGAATTTCTTCACGACACCTTACGAGACCAGAACGCGCTATAAGATAAACGGAAAATTTCCCAATAATCTCGTTTAAGGATCAAAGCATTAAGAGTTTTGTTTGCATAATCAGTTTCCAAAGATAATTACCATTAATTCCAAAATAAGATGATAGAAGATGCTTACAAATGCAGCACATTCGTTCTGCGATGTCGTTCGAAAAGCAAATTACAAAGATTCTTAGAATTAATTTTTACTTCCTTTTTTTAATAAGGATCGAAACTCGCTTTAAGACAAAAACAGAAAAATTTTGCCATCCCAATATTCTCAGATGTCCGCATTATTATTCTAAAGTGTGTATGCATTCTTGAGGAGATTGGAGCTCTCTTTAGCCAATTTCCTCTCCCACTTTCCATCTGATATTAAATGACATAAGTCTCGACCCAAAAGGGTGTTCGCTTAGGAGAGAAATAAACATCAATTCTATAAAAATAAAGGAAAATTTTCCAATTTAAAAACAAACAAATAGGAAAGTATATATCTACATATATATATATGTATATATATATATATATAGTTTTTAATATTTTGCCTTGCTTGCCTTAGGATAAATAAGCATAAACCCTCAAAAGAGTGAAAAAAATAGAATTGTGAGTTCGTATGGGCGTGGCCGATTTATTCCATTTTTGTGCGTAAGAAGTAGAGTGTGTATTAAAATCAATGTGGAGACTTTCAGTCTTCTAGCTTTTCCTATTTCTGAGTAACAACCAAAAAACTCACAAATTTTTGCTAAGAAAAACGCAATTGCGTTCAATTTATGCTCCAATACGGGCCGCTCCTCTGACTAACTTGACCCGTTTTTAATACTAACTTGCATGCAATAACTTCCAAAGTTTCTAGCGCGTTTGAAGTCGATATCTTCATTTTTCATTTGGAGAGTGCCAACAACACATGCCAGATAGACGGACGGACATGGCTAAATCAACTCGAGAATGATCCAGAATATATATGCTTTACATGATGTACATACATTTAAAAAAAAAAAACAAAATGGGTATACCCCCACCTTGCAGTGGTGCTTAGAGAAAAAAAAGGAAAATAATTTTATCCTTCTTGCCGGTTACATGGGACCCTGGCGATGCAACTCTGACGCATATTCATGCATTCAGATTTTTGCACTTTATCCCTGTCTTTTTGGTGTTGCTTTATAGGATTTCCGAAAAGCGTTTTTGTTGTTTCTAAAGCTCAACTTACAATAATGAATTAATAAGAAATTAATTTAAATAAATAAATCTTTTGTTGATCTTAAAAAAAAAAATCATAACGTAACACAAACGTAAGCGGGTTAGTAAGCTAACAAATTCTCCAACTTCCCCTGTGGACATTAACTTAGAATATGATGACAAAAATTTGGCTTTCTTTTTAACAACGCATAATATACGGGCAGGATTTAGTTGCATGCAAAGTTTCATACAACGTTTGTGCTATACATTGCGACCTTTTGAAATAGAAGTATAAAACCAATTCATCTCCCCAACATTTGTCCTAACCTTTCTTAAGTACATATTCTGAATAACAATTTTTTTCTTTTTTTTTAAATTAACATAACATATAACTGGCCAAGATGTCATTGCAAGAGATAGTAGAGTGTAATAAACAGAAAGCTTATAACGTGAACTCATAAACTCTTTATGGCTTTAAACTTTAAATTTAAAAAGAAAGTTAGCAAGCAAGTGCCCTAACGCGTTTTTCTTCCTTTTTAAGCTATTTGGTGCAAACATCATTTTCAAGTTGTTGCTTCCGACGTTGATATTTACGCCCGCAGTCTTAGCTGTTTATATATGTATATCGTAACATGTTTGTGATACGAGACGTCAACCTTGCCATTCATCCAATAGTAAAATGTATCCAGTTACCAACACGATAATAAATACGAACCGTAAGATATTTAAATTGACATTAAAGTGAAAAAGCAATAAAAATACTTAAAGATAGATTGTTCGTGCTGTTCACTGTGCGTACTTGACATCCATTATTTTGTTAGAAAATTTTGCAATCAGCGGGATATTAAGTATACCTCCGTTAGGGCGAACAAATCGAGAGAAGACAAACGATATAACAAATTTTATATCCTTAAAATTGGATAATAAGCACCAATCCAGTATTACTGGTTACGCAAAAACCCAACAAAAACACAAGACGCAACAAAAACAAAAAAAAAATTGCATTAAAGAAATGTCTGAAAAAAATACGAAACGAATTATCTCTCAAAACTTTAATACTGAAAAGACGCGGCACAACTAAAATCATTGTTGTGTTTAAACAAATCGAGTAGGAGAGAGAGAGGTATGCAGAGCAAATGATAATAATACCCTGCATACCTGCAATACACTTATACTATTCATCGTTCGTATTGAGCACTAGGTTATTATAATACAGTTTTTTATTCTCAATTTACGCGATTTGTTTTTGGTTTTTTATGGACTTTCATTTACCAACAATTAAAAAAAAGAAAAAAATCAAATTATTGTTTCCACGCTGCAAAAAAACTAAGCCTCACTGGATCCTTGAGATGTTGAAAATTTCAAAATCATGAAAACTTCAAACAAAAATATATTGACATTTAATATACGAATCGTTAACTTATTTGCATACTTTACGGGAGAGAGTTTTTCTCCAATGAAATGCAAAACTTTCACAGTTTACCGCGAGTCGAATCCTTTTACAGTTTTTAATCCAAACTTGATCAAAAGTAAAGGCAAAGTTTCTTGTAGATGCAATTGTGATACACTTTTTTTTTCCACAAAAAAACGATTATCTGACATTTGTTACTTAGCATCATTTACTTTTCATTCGCTCGTTTACTATTTTTGCTATCAAAATATTGTTCTTCAATTCGAAAAATATATTCAAAATTTTTTTCTTGTCACATTTTCATTGAACGTTTAATAGAATTTAATAAGAATTGATAAATCATAGTAAATTTATTTATTAACTTCTCCGATTTTCGCTGCTATTTGTTTGCGCTACTCAAGAAAACACAAGAGCATCAACTTTCATTGGACAGAAGGAAAAAGAGTGCAACTAAAAACTAGTTAGAGTTGCCATCACTAACAATTTCGCTTTAAATATGGATACGAAATATAGGGATATATAAAAATCCTATAAGATTATTACTTGGTGTCTACGTGAGCAAATAAATTACTTAATGTAATGTTTTAAAATTACTCATGGTAAACTCACAAGTGAACGAGTTTTCTGTAAATAGATGCGTTTAAAATTGTTATTTAGATTCATAATTTTGCTTTCTGTGATTGGAATTACAGAGGTGGACTCAAAATGCGAAACCATCGCGAACAATACAATGCGACCTGACGCAATTAAAAAAATGATTTGAGTTTAGTTAATAGGAGAGAAGTGAGAGACTATGCAGCAAAATCAGCCTCGCTCTAGGTCAATATGAAGAAGATATTTGCAAATTTTTTTTTGTTTGTAGAAGGAAATGGATTAGGCTTGTATGTTTCAATTTAGACCCATAATTTAGTAACGTAATTCAAGTTTTCAATTTCGAAGTTTTAATAAACACTTAACGCTCTTGCTTGTATGTATTTGGAATAGTGACGCTTTAGCTAACGTTATTGTTCGATTCGGAGGAGTTTTCATAGACATTTATCGGGAATTGAAGGGGAAAAGAAAAAATTACAAGCATAGCTTTACACTTATACAACAAAAGCAACTTTTGCTACTTTCAGCAGATATTCCCGAATTACTTTAGATAAATTACTCAAGAATAAAATGTCAATCACAGATGTGTGCAAACTTTGATCAAAGCATAAAATCTTTGAAAGTGCCGTTTCTTTTGTTAAGATTACGATTTTTTAATTAGGTCTTCAAAAAAGTTGTTATTGTTTTCCGGTTTTGCTTATTTTCTGACTCGATGTTTGATTTCGCTTCATTTTCTTTGCATTCCTTGCTTAAGTCTCTACTCGAAATATGCCGGGTGACATAGTATGTACGATTTACTTACGTTTTGAAGGCCGGCTTTCTTATGTACGACTATTTCGAACGCAATGCATTTCCTGGGCTCTTGTTAATCTTTGATTATTTGCCTTTCTTCTTCTTTCGATGATTGGTTTCTAGCTTCCGTCTGAAAATTTAATAATTAACATTTCTTCTGTTGTACTTCCATGCTCATTGTTGTATTTGTTGGCGTCCCTGCCTTTACCTGGCTTCACTTGTTGAATTCCCAGTTCGTCCTCGAGCGAGAGTCTCGATGCATAAAATAGGTACGATTCATATTAAATATTATCGTCAAACTTTGGCTTTCAATTAAGGCGTATATTTAGTTTGCCCAGATGTTCTGCATGAACAACATGTCCGCTTAAAGTTTTCTTTGAGCGAAATAAATTTATGGCAGTTGTTGCTTTTAAACCAATTCAGGAAAAAATCATCGAGTTCATCATTGCAGTTTATGATGTGAGTGTCATGATATGAAACTCGCACATATGAGTCCTTATATGGAGTTTTCAATGATTTCGTCTTGACAATGCACTTTGTTTGCAACACGTGGCCTTGGCAACAACAAAATACGCAGACTCTCGTTTTTGCAGAAACATTGGCAACAACAAATATACAGACCCCCGTCTTTGCAGACGCAAAAACAGATAGTTTTTTGTTTATATTGCTTTTTCTTGTTTATGTAAAAGAGGAATGCCTGTAAATGGTAAGACCCGTGACACTTGAGGATGCAGGTCTCGTGGTGATTTATTGTTTGATCTTTGAGTAGTTATTTAAGTTATAGTAGTCGATTCTCAGTACGGGCCATTCTGAGGTTTAGTCCAAAAGACTGATATCCTTCATATCTAGCTTTCGCTGTATAGGGATGGTTTATTGATTTATAGATTAATCAAATTGCTTGAGGAGTTACAACAAGTCATTGAGAATAGATGATGGAAATTTATTTACTAAATCCTTAAGGTTCCTAAATAACACCAAGTCCAATTTTGAGTTTCTCGTTTTTTTGGTGTAAGATGCTTGTTCTTGTTTTTTTTTTTTTTGATGTAAGATGCTTGTTCTCGTTTTTTTTGGTGTAAAATGCTTGTTCTTGTCCATCAACGTTAGTTTTTGAGGGTTGGTTAATGGGGTTCGCAATTAAGGCCAGAGTGAATGTACTGATCAATTTTACAATTTCAACGCTAGCAATAAATATAAACAAAATTATGTAAAAGGTGTTCTCGTTTTCTTAATTTTAAAGAGAATTTTGTTGTTTCGAATGTGTTTTCAAATTGAACAAACCTATATAAAGTATACGAGATGTAAGATAAGATTTATGTAAAACGGAGCAGCGCACTTTTCGCTATTAACTTTTGTCACTGAATTAAATTTTGCTTGTTTTTCGTTTTTCCTTTCTCTTTCGCAAACAATTTTCAACATTGATAGGATATATTTGTATATATGTAGGTATTTTTCAATTTAATTCAATTCAAAAAAAAGAACAGAGATGTTAAAAGCAACGTTACAATTAAAGTCTTTAAAATGGCGAGGTGTACAAATAAGTACAGAGTTACGATTAAATTAGTCAAATGCAGTGTCGCATTAATCGATTTTTTAAATACAATTTATTTTTATAACTGCTTTTGAATGCATTTTCCCTTTTTTCGTATTTTTTGATATATTTTGGCGGTACGAACATATTCCAACAAATGAGATAAACGTATCTGTATGTGGACATTTTCATTTAATGGCATCGCTGGTATTGCATTTTATATTTACTTAGAAATTAATTATAATGTGTATACACACATGTATACACATTATATCTTTGTTATATTATATATGCTATTGTATAGCATTGCATCTCTGTTAGACAAATCTTAAAAAAAAAAGTAACTTTTGAAAAAGTTCTAATTAGACTACTTTTTATATACAACATTGTGCCGTTTAATTAAAATCTAAGCAAACAGTTTTTTTTTTAACTAAAGTACTCAGTTTTCCAACAGTGTTCGTGAGCTCAACAACGAAATTTTATTTCTGCAGCTGTGACGTAAATTCCCCTTAAAACAAATTCTACCTCTTCGAAAAACTAGCAAGCCTAAGAAACATTATAAAAGTAAGCAGAAAATACATTAAATTTTGGGAAAAAAAAAACAAAATTTTCTTTTCAATTAAATTAATACAATTTTACATTTGGTGAATCATTGTATTTTTCAGTAAACTTGCTGACATTTTCGTTATAAAGGCAAGCAGGCGAATTAAGTCGTAGAGAACGAGAAAAAAAATTAAAGGTGGCCGCTCGTTTCCCCGTCCTTCCAGAACTGCATCATCGTGCCGTTGTGTGTGTGTGTGCGTGAAAGAGGCAACCATTCGTACACCATTGTCATCCGGCAAGTGGTGAAAAGAGAAGAAAGGTAGTAATAATCGGTCAAACGAAGAGCGACCTTAAAGTAGTGCCGTGCCGCCGATCAGAGGAGAGCTTCAACGAACGGAAAAAACGTGGTTTTGCCGCAAAATAGTTTAACCAGTGCAAAAACAAAACAAAGCGGGTTTTCTCATTTACGCTAACAAAAATAGAAAAACAAAAAAAATCGTAAAAAAGAACAACTACGGAAATGGAAACTCAAAACTCCAAACAAAATCCGACCGCTAAGGAAGCTGCCCCAGCTACCAAGGATGGCGGCAATTCAAATCAAGAAGTCTCATCCACCAGTAAGTACCAATAATGGCCAAACGGCAAATCATACCATATATATATTTAACTGAATATGTAAATGGATGAGGCTACGAATTATATACGAACTCATCATCATCGATATTGTTTTTCCTTCCTTTTTTTTTTCGCTGTGTGCCCATCTGTGTGTAAATGTTTTTTCGGGTGGGGTGTTGTAAATGTGCAAAATAAGTCTAAACAAATTTTTGTGCACAGAAAGAATAAATGGCGCATGAAAACGCAAATATGTGTTCGCTGTAATGTGAAATACTGTTTGTAAGGTCTTACAAAATCCTCACAAGAGGAAGTCAGTCGAATATTAAAGATTAATCGCTTTCGTATTTTAATGTGGTACCGTTAAAGATTGATGTAAATGATATTAATATTAGTGCAATATTATTTTTTTATATTTCAATGTAATAATGTATTCGTTTGTTCGGTCAGTTAACTGTTTTTATTGTCGAAATTCAATTTGTATCATTTGTCCCTTTCATTTTGTTCAAATAACCTCTTCATATGACATTGAATATGGAAAAGAAAATTATCTGACAAAAAGTTCTCTGAAATAAATCCATTTAACTAAAGCAAAGTGCTTGAGAAAGTAAGAACCAAAAAAAAAAGAAAAAAGTTTCAGTAGTAGTGTAATAATCGCGTTTAATTCTAGATGGAAAATAGATATTCCTTTAACGTGTTTATTATAAGGAGTTCGATGTACTTAAACTTAAACAAGTCATGAATTATTTTTAATTTAAGGAAAATCGAAAGACAGACGGACCTGTCCTCCCTTTGCACATGTGATTATCAGTTTATTCCTATTGTTGTGCACGAATACATTGAAAAACCTCAACAACATCAATACATATATATATATATATATATATATAACCACAGAGGCATAGGCTTACTAAGAATATTGATAACGAAATATATTTAAGTTAATTTATGAGCAAAACTTATCGAGCTCTAGAAAGACTCGCTAAAAAAAAAAAGAAGCACTAATTAGTTGAAAGAGCCAACATGAGAATTTATTTTCACTTCGACTTCCAAAGTATACTAATTTCATGATTCTGATGATATTCGCGCGCCAGGGAAAATAGTTACATCAAGCATTAATGTAAAGTTATGGTGGATTAGTGAGTGGGATTCAAATATGTAAACAATGAATTGCAATCGTTTAAAAAAACATCTCTTACTTATATCGATCGGAAATTTGACATATAAAATATGAAAAACATTGAAATTTTTGTATTTTTATTTGGGTGGTGGTATCCTAGGTTTTACTACCCACTGCTGCTTACTTGCAAAAACATGATAAGAGTAAAATAATATTAATTCTTTCGTTTTATTAATAGCTTTCATGCTTATTGACGTAATTATAGGTAATACTACGATGAAGCTAAAGTGTTTTCTTCTTTGGTTTCTCCCGGTTGTGCTTGCATTACTCATTTTTATTGTCTTTATTTTTGGCAACTTTTTTTTTATTGCTATGGTTAGCAAAAGCAAATAGTTTTGATTTGATATGATTAATGTTGAAATTTCCTTTTGCTTTTACTGTGCTCTACGTGAGAGAAAAGTTATATTAAGTTTCTATCAATTGTTTGGTGCAGAGAGCCATTGGAAAACTTTCATAAAGAGTTTCAAGTCAATATTAATGCGTTTGTCTGCAAATGTTTTGCCTTAAGTTTCAAAATGATTTTCTTTCTTTTTCTTATAGCAGCATAGTAGGTAGTAATGAAGTATATCAAAGTATTCGATCTTAACATGAAAAAAATTATTTTTTTCTTGTCGTTTCTTGATAAGGAAAAGACGACGATGCGCTTGCTCGCTGTGTCAATGAAAACGTCGAGTTGTATTTCACATTCATTTACAAACTCAATAAAACTACAAAATATTACTATTCAGTGCATGCATTAGCCTCTCCGTACTTATTTATGATTTTGTGTAAACAAATACTTCGTGCTTCCTTTACACTATTTACGTAGTGTTCAATATATGTATATATATATATATATATACATATATATATAACTTTTTCTAAAGTGCTGTTGAGGGTTGATTTTTGTTTTCTTTTTCTTTATTTTGTCACTTATTTATCATTTCTCTTATCTCCCATATAATTATTATATGAAACACATATGAGCGCTTTTCAATGTTAATCATGTGTGTATAACGCACATTTCAACATTTGTTGTTTTTTTTTTATTAGTTTGTAAAATATTTTAGGTGTGGATACTATTAGTTTATGACACCATTTAACTATCAGCTGCTTTTTCTCTTAAATTTATTTTCTCTTTCCCTTTTTTTATCTAACTCTTTTGTTTATATTTATAGTTTACCAGAGAGAGTAATCAACTCGGAAAAATTGTTGTTCTTATATGTATGAAAAGAAATTAGACAAAAGTTATCGTTTTTAATTTTTAAAGTTAAGAAAAAAAAAATCCACTAATCAAACATAAACAGTTGAACCATATATTAGCTTGTTTAGTTATTAGTTAAGAAAACTGCAATAAATCTGATCAATTATTATTCAGTTTTCCCCTTTAATATATATGCACATGCATTTATGTATGTGTGTATATATGTGTATATTAAGAGGTGGTGTTATGATTTCATATTTGGGTCATTGTGTGATTGAATCAATTGAAAATATTTTATTTTTTTGTTTATTTTTATAAAACCCCCTAACATTCACTTTCAATCACCTCTCTCTTTCTCTCTTTCTCCTCTTTTTATCTCTATGCATATGCATATGCATATACTTTGGCAAATTATTTTTATTTCTTATTCTCTGTTTTTCGCGTTTCACTTCATGATAGTTTTGTAAATATATACAATAAAATACTTGGAATAATTTCATTCACTTACTGGGTATATACGTATATTTATAGCATCTTTCTTTAAGGACGAATGTGTAATGTTTATTATCATGCTTAGGCATAGACGAGTTTTTCTATACCCGTGTTAGGTTTAGGGAAACGAGGGGACGTAAGAGTCATGTTTCTTGTTAGATGTGCGTATAAGTAAACATGACGTAGGTCAGCATAATTATCTTGATGAAACGAAGCGACGATGAAACGATGAAAGTTTTCTTAACAAGTACACAGAAAAAAGTTGAAAGACTCTCTGCCTTTGTGTGATGGATTAACTTAAAAAAACATCTGTCGGTTTATGGTTGCCGATATCGAGTAAACTCGATCCTAATTCGAAATGTTACTCGATATAGCGATTATCCGCTAGTCAGAAAAACAACAAGCTGTTAACTGTCGACTCCAAGGTCAAGCGCAACCATAAACAACCGCGATCGAGTTTAGCATTAAACCAATATCCCAAAAAAGAAGCTCATTGGAAAAGAACCACTTTCTTTCCATTTTCAGCCTGTCGCCTATGCGGTATTTCTATACCGCAGAGGTAGATGATAGAATGATAGAGATCTCTGTCATTCATGCCGTACCAACTGAAAAAAAAAACATTCGATGTGACGAAAATCTGAAAATTGTTCAGATACATGTGTAGGCTATCCAGCAGTTTGGGCGATATAATGACACGTTAAAAACAGAGAAAGACGTAATTAATTAATATTTACATATAAACGAGATGAATATGCAAAATTCGTAACAAAGGCAAAAATAGTTTTCTTATACTCACTTCAAAAATTAAGAATGAGAATCAATGCATTTCGTACACAAACACCGTCACACTGCAAGACCTGGAATAGAAGTGGAAAAAGACAAAATTGTTAATGGGTATATTATCAGATTTTATTCACAGAAGTATTTAAAAGTTTGGGCTACGGGGGCTGCGCTGGACACTGCATTAGAAAATATGGCGAAAACAATTTATCTTTGATTTGAGATTTAAAAAAATGTATTTATTTATAATCAATCGTATTTACAGCTCAAAACACTGAACCAACAAAACGTTCATTGCGCGTACAAACATGGAGAAAATTACAGGAAAATAAGTACGGTGTCGGCTTCAATAGGATTTTTAATCGCATACCCGACTTTGTAAACAGCGATAAAGCCGCTTTAATGTTGGCTGATACCGAAGAATTCAAGAATGCCAGTAAGTACTCGCACCTCCTCCTGCCTTTTTATATTGTAACGAATGTGAATTGATTCATATATGTTGTGTTTGTTCTTTATGCAGCGAATATCAAAATAATGATTGATCGAGCTTTACATGTTGCCAAATTTCAAGCACTATTGGCCAACAAAAATTTGTATTTGCCGGGAACACGTGACTCCAAGGCGCTGTACTTGAAGGTAGATGTACCGCCTAATGCCACAGATGAGCAAAAGAAAGAGATATTGAATGTTCAGGATGTACAGAATCATCGTACAGAAATTTGTAAGTACATCACTAATACTAATAAAAAGACGTACGTAATGAAAATTAAATTAAGAATGCATTTACTATCAAAACGGAAAATAGCAAAGCAAATACCCTATAACTCCTTGTTATAATAGATGTCCAAGAGTTCTGGAGTTACAAGAAAAAAGTGTAACTTTAAAATCGAACTCGAATTAATTACTAGAGATTTCATACGCCGATCTTCATCGACTTTTCTCAAACTCCCTCCCTCTCGCGGTTAAACTTTTGCTGTGATGGTGAGAGGGGGATCACCTTGAGTACCGAAATTTTCAGTACAAACACTATTGAACTACTTTTTGCTTTGCATTTTTTAGACGATCGGATGTGTTGTTTATATCTTATAATAATCTGCTATTACATATAAATCTCTACATGTTTATGTTTGTGTTTGTCAATCGTAGCCTTGGATACTAAAATAAAACTGGACATGGTTGTCATTGGCTCAGTAGTGGTTTCGCGCGATGGTTATCGCATTGGCCGTGGCAACGGTTTCAATGATTTAGATATAGGTCTGCTTACCGAAACTGGTGCATTAACTTCTGAAACTATAATAGTTACCCTGGTCCATGACGCTCAGGTGGTTGACAATTTACCAACCAACTTGTTTCAAAAATACGATACACCTGTTGATCTAATTGTTACCCCCACCGAAGTGATACATGTGGATAAACGTTTGCCACGTCCAACTGGTATCTTTTGGGAGTTACTATCAGAACGTCGCCTCAAGATCATACCTGTATTGCAGGTTCTTAAAGAGACTCTGGAAAAGCAGGGTAAAGTTATTACCCTAAAAGAAATTGATACCGATATTGAACAGAGTCAACATCGTCGCCGTCGAGGAATGATGCGCCGTCGCTATGGAAATCGCCGCTTTCAGCGTCGGGCAATTTCGCAGACTGACACTGAACAACAGCAGGGAGAAAATACAGAGCAAAGACGATTCCCTCGTCGAAGACGTTTTATTAATCGTAGACGACGCCCAACCAAAGTAAGTTTTTGCAGTTATTTTTAGATCGAAAAGTATATTAAAAGAATTTTGCATTTTGCAAAAATTCTAATTAGAGCGAAGGTTGCTTGACATAGTAGCAGCTTCTCTTATCTGAAGCCAGCTATAAATGATCTATTTGTAGATTAAATGATAAATTTCTTGCTTCTAGTCTGAAGGCGATCAATCAGGCATTGAATCTATGAGCCAAGAACGTAGAGCTGGCGGGGGTGGTGGAGATGGTGGCAACCGTAGACAGAGGTCACGCAAAAATCGTCCAGTTCTTGATTTCTCGATTAAGGTGACTAATCTTAGACGTGGCATGCGCATTAAAGACTTGAAAGCCGAACTGCGCAAACGGGAATGTAATCCGTTGGGTATTACTTGGAAAGGTACGAATTATATTGAGAAATTATTTATATTTATTTTTGTTTTGTTACCACCTTTTCATCATTTCATATTTGTTAATAGCATCCATCGGTCGCTGTTTCTTGCATTTCGGTAATCGTAATGGTCAACCGAGCACCGATGAGGATATGGAGAAGGTGTTGACTGCTTTAAGCAATCTTACTTTAACAATTAATCCTCCACGCAACGATAATAATGCTCCTAATGCCAATGGAGCTGAAGGTGACGTTGGTGAACCGTCTCCTCCATCTAAACCACCAAAGATAATCAATCTTAATGTCAAGTTGATTAAACGCAACGAGAAAAAGAAAGGTGGTGGCAACAACGAAGTCAATGGAGACGATGCTGCGGGCGGCGACGCCAGCAACGCCCGTATCGAGTCTGTCGACGCTACTCCTGTATAGTGTGAGATGTGGGCTGTTGCTTAACGGTTGTACTTTTGGTTTAGACATTTGGGGACGTGCATTCCTTTTCATTACAGGATATTAAAAACTTATTACTGCTACTACCACTCATCCATTTCATTTCTATTTACAATGCAGCGACGACCACGTTCAATTAGTCTTAGAAGTTGCGTTTCTTAACGAGGTTTTTCTTCTTTTTTTTTTTTTTTTGGTCACATTAACACATACATATACACATTCATACATGTGATGTTTTTATTTGATTGCAATTTTCATTTGCTGCTTGCGGATGCATTTGTTAGAACCTTTTCAGTTACATATATATATATTTTTTTTTTCTCTCTCTTACTATTATTGTCTTTAAACCTTGTCATTAATTCTATGACACATTTAACTTATAAACGCTTTTAATCATTGTTGGATATTTTTATTAGTAATATTTAAATTATTATATTATTCAATTTAGATTAGTTTTAATCTTAAAAGAAATAAGCACGTTTTCCAAATGTCCACCCAACCATTTGTGGAATGCAATACGCTTTACCGTCAGTTGATCTGTCGGCTAGATTGCGTATCTGTATTCACCAACTTTTCATGCTTTCAAAAAAAATACAAAAATTAAATTATTTATAAATCATACGCGTATGTATGAAATAAACTATTATGGAATGAAGAACAAAGCAAAAATTTAATCGAAATTAACAAAAAAAAATAAAAAAAAAAAAAAAAAAAAAAAAAAAAAAAAAAAAAAAAAAAAAAACAAACAAAAAGCAAAACAAAAAAAAGGATGAAGAAACTGAACTAACAAATT
>KK500111.1:104715-122313 GCA_000688715.1 Glossina pallidipes
TTTTAAAAAAAAAAAAAAAAAAAAAAAAAAAAAAAAAAAAAAAAAAAAAACAAAAACACTTTGTGAATGAATTGATGAACGAATAAATATTTGATTAAATCCATAGTGAAAGTGTCTCTTACATTTTCCGAAATCGGAATCCTTAAAATATTTCAAGCACACATTTATATTATTTATTATTTAATAGTAAATAATGAAAAAGTAAGAACGTTATATTCGGCGGGGGACGAATCTCGAATACCGACCACTATGTTTTTCGCCTTCTGCTCTCCAACTTCTTTTATTTCATATTCATATCGCAAGTATTGTTAAGAAGAAAGTGATCGCTGTGTCTATCATATTCATTTTAGCATTAACCCATTTTTTGGCAGATAATATATTTTCGCTTTAGATGTGTACAAAGTAGTTTTAAACATTCGGTCTTGTTTGCCTTAAGCATAAGGCCTTCAAAAATTGAAAAGAATAAAATTTAATTACTCGTAACTTTGTGTGGGCATGGCCTGTTGATTTCATTTTCGGACCTAAAGGGTCCGAAAGGGTGTTTCGTTAAGTAAATATGGAAAATTTTCTGGGTTCTAACTTTTAATTATTTCCGACTAGCGAGCAAAAATCCAAAAATGCTTGTTAAAAAAAATTTAGTTGCTTTCAGTTTACGCTCCATTGCGCGCTTTTGCTTTGATCAATTTGGCTAATTGTCAAAACCAACCAGCGTGTTTCTACCAAATTTGAAGTCAATATCTTCATTTTTGCGACCAGGAGAGTGCCAAAAACACACCACACTGACGGACGGACATGGCTAAATCAACTCAGAATTTCACGTTGATCAAGAATATATATAGTTTATGGGATCTTGGAAGCTTCCTTTTGGGTTGTTACATATATTTTGGAAAAAAACAATGACTATACCCCCATCTTACAGTGACAGGTATATATAGCCATATACTTGTATAAATTATTTAATTTGTAATAGTTTCAAAATGTGCGTTTGAAATATTTTACACTTTGCTAAATTGTTTTGCCTTTGAACCTCTCATATCTGTTTTATTGTCTCGAACTGGAGCCGGAAGCATATATAAGAAAGAATTAGTAGCTAGAGTGTTATGATCATTTGAAAAGAAAAGAAAGTTCCTCCTTACGACAAACCTTGCATCAAAAATATATAAAGGGAACGAACTATAAAAGTACAAGCGTAGTGCATTATATACATCCAAGCTACGATTTGCGAGGGAAGACAGTTGAGCAGTTTATTGTTTCAAATGGACAACAACAACAACAAAATTGGCCGTCGCTTTTAAATATAAGATATTAGGGCAACTATTGCGCCTAATAGGGAAAGCAATCATAGTAGTAACCGGATATAAACTGGATGAATGAAATGTGTGTGTTAATTTTTCGACCTGCTGAAGACTCACGTCCCCCAATCCTTAAAACAATTCGTATGAAAATATCCAGCTTTGGTTTTTTTTCATTTTGCGACATATTAGCTCGATAAACCTTTGGGTAAATATTTTTCCTACATAGCTTTGTTCTCCTTTCAATAAATTTCAATTGGAAGAAGCACATATGATCCATAATATCTCTTCGTTTACTGGCGCTGTTGCATTGTCATCACACCTTAGCATAACGTCCTTGCCATATTACTTGTGTCATATTAAGGATATGTATTAAGTCTGTGTGGATGTATGCAACATCCAGAAGGAATTGAAATTCAGACTAAACTTTTATTATACCGATCGATTCGTAACCCCTTTTTGAATCGATCTTAACTTGTCTGTCCGTCTTGTTTTCTTATGCACAATCGGCAGTTCGCGATTTTCCAGATATTTTTATGAAATTTGATATACCGACGAGTTTTGACTCGAGAACAAACACTATTGAAAATGTTCCGCGTCGAACTGCTTTTGCGGTCACTTCCCATATAATGTCCTTGCTATTTTGGAAGCTTATGGGAATTACTGTACACACAACCATTGTTATTTATATAGAAATTATTACTGAAGGTTTCATGTAATCGAAGACGACAGGTTGCTTCAAGGGGCACGATTGAAAAAAAATTCGAGAAAAATAGGTTTCATATAGAAATGAAACAAGGTGCAAGGGGGTCTTTCCGAATATGATAAGATGTTCTTATTGCTTAAAAAAAATAATGAAAGAAATATATAAAAGACAAAAAAACGTTTCTTTTTTCTGGATTTTGCGAATTTACTTCAGAATAATTAATAAATAATTAAAGTTAAAAATAATTTCAACCAAAATCGCTCGTGCTGTAAATTTGCTTTCATTTTTTTGGTAGAAAGAGCAACGTTGTCCTTGTGTATTAATAAAAAGTCGGTTAATTTTAAAACGATCTAATAGATGATAAATAAATATCTTATAAATTTCTATACCTTCTTTTATCTCTTAATTTAGGCTGCATTATTTATATATAATCAGGAGCAGACAAAGGTCACAGTTGGACGCTCAAAGCAAAGATTTGATTTGCTTCGCTCTTAAAACACTTTCAGCTTTTTTTATAGATTTGTCTTGGATGTAGTAAGAATGAAATAAAGAAAAAATTAAGGAACAAACGAACTTCGTAATCATAATTTTATTAAATCGAAAGATGAAAACTAAATTTTAAAATTAATTTAATTAAAGTCGAGGCACGGCGTAAGTCATTGCAACCCAGGAGAATCCTTTAAATGAACCGCAAATAAAACACGAAGGAAGACTGGCGGAAACCACAAAGCGTTTCAAGCATGATTGACTTAAAACTCTTCAACTATCCATACTCACGGCAAACCTTTGACATTGCAATTCTGATCTTTGCAGATAAGTTACTTTAGTGCTTATATTACCCTGATATGTGCATCGTTAGCACTCGACTGATTAAATGGTTACTGTATGGCTGTATGGAGAACAAATTTGTGTAAAAACGCCCAGTTTGTATCATTAAAATATCAGTAGACTGATCATCTGACAATAGAAGGAAATTAAATTTACTAATACCATTAATAAGTAGTACCAATAATTAATTATTAAAATGACTAATTAAATTGTAAAATAATAAGAAATTTGGGTAATCGTGAAATACTTAGCCTACCAAGTAAAAGTCGTTTTTATTTATATTTGAAAGGATAAAAATACCAAATAAATGCTTTACACACATGCACGCAGACGCAACCAGCTATTATCTATACACTCTATCGTTCTAAATTCTACTCATCTGTGCGCATATCATCTCTAACTGTACTAATTGTAAAGTTCAGCTATCACTAATTTTTACTTAAAAATAAATTAAACTATTAAGTGCTTGCAAAAATTTTGATCAGCGACTTCGACAAATATAAATGATAAAAAAATGGGAAATACATAACGCTTGAATTCGAGTGTACGTCGACACTAATTATGGACCGCTCAAAATTCTTCTTCTTCCAAATTTATTATTTTATTATTTTATTTGATATATGTATCAAACACGTGCAGAAGTTTATGGTGATGCGACTCCACCACGTCCTAATTGTCAATTTTGTTTTGAACGGTTCAAAAGTGGCCGCACCAATTGACTGAAAATGCCATTTTTTGCGCGCTTATTGCAAAAATTGTCCAGTGTTCGAAATTTCGATGTCAAAGCTGCAAGCCTCGCAATCACTGAAAAAGGCGATGAAATTTTGCAAGGACCGCACGCAAGTTGTCAGAAAATAGCGGAGGCACTAAACACCAACCGCATGACAGTTTGAAAAGAGCAAGCTATAAAAAGAAGCAAGAAGAAGAAGAAGTGTGTATGTAAACAAGTTCTGCCAATTCTCGTTTGCGCATTGTACCGCACTTATTATCGTCGACAATTGTTTGTATACCATCTTTAATTTGTACATGTATTGTCATCACTAATATTTTAATGGACAATAAATTAAAATATATTCGCGAACATTGAATGAAAAATGTCTTTGGATTTAAGAAATCAATGTCGAACATGCCTTAAGACTGATATTAAATTGCAGAAGTTGACTGCTATGATTGACGGAAAAGCTGCAACAACGTACAAGGATGCATTAAACACTCTGGCAAACTTCTTGGTGAGTTGCAAATGTAAATATTGGAGAAGAAGCCTTGTGTCATGCCAATAATCGTTTGTTGTTAAAGTTTAAAGCTGAATATGAAGACGAAATGCCACAAAGAATATGCGACGGTTGTTGCCGTAAACTGCGATCTGCCCAAAATTTCATTCAACAGGCAGAGGAAGCTAACAGCAAGTTAATTCAAATTCTAAAGGACATACAACATATGCCTTCCATAAAGCAATTGGACTGTTTGAATGAAAATCCCATTGAATTGTCCAGCACTGTTGAACAATGTCTGCAAATCAAAATGGAAGTAGAAAATTTCGAGAGTGCGGCAAAAGATTTGGAACAAATTGACAATTTGATTGACAATATTGCAATTAAGAATGAACAGCAATTTGACGGCGACAATCAATTATTCAGGAGCATTGACAAGGATGCTGAAGCTAATTACCAAAGTTCGGGCGAATCAATTGCACAAAATGAAAGGTATTAAGCTTATCCTTTTTTCAGGCTCATCTCATATCGCATATACATTACATGTGTGCACATAAATACACATATATGTACGTACAGAGATGTAAGGTGAATTTGTAGATAAAATGAAACACTATGTATTCTTTCAAAGCTTTCGCAATACTAGTAATATTTCAATTATAGTGTCAATGTCAACGTTGTGATACCCAATCCCACTCTTGTTAAGACGAAGAGGCCTCTATATCCTTCTTGAAAAGGTTGAATTCCATCCTAAAATTGCTTTGATATGTTTAAGTTATCGGCGGTTTAGCAGGAAATGATATGTCCAAGTAGTAACTTGATCGACTTTCCAACATCAAAATGTTGGAGGAATTATTCTTTAGTTTTATTGAGTTACCACCCGCAACACCCTCGGTTTCTTGCGTCGCATGCAATAGTTATATAAAAATTGCCATTTTTTCTCTCAAATAAAGACCCTCTCAATCAGCATATGTTTGAGAACCCATGACATGTTAGACAATCCTTACGCCGCTTCAATGTCGCCTTTTATGGGTAATCAATGTGGATTCCATTTAAGCGTAAAAGCTGATGGCTGCTCTCCAGCAATTCAGCTTGATGGTGAAAGCCTTCGCTTTAAATATTCTCTCCAATACGAATTTTTCACACATGAAACTCTATAACAAAGTCAAAGACAGTGGTACCACCATCACATAAAAAGACTCTTTTTTTATCATTTCCCAGTGCCCTAGTGTTCATAGTATGAAGTTTGAGGAGAAATTCAATAATCAGTTCGACAAACATAAGCAAATCATCGGTATTCTAAAAAGTCGGTCTAATCTAATGTATAATTTCTTTTAATGATTTTTTCTAATTTATTTTTCAAAATATAACGTTTTCTAGTAAAGATGACTCGGAATCTTCAGTTGATGAATTTGAAGATGAGTATAAACCAGAAAATGCTAAAAGTGATAGTAAAACCAAACGTAATAAACAGAGAAAACTAAAAAAGATGAGCAAATATAAGTTGGGTGAAGATGACTTATTACCCGTTCGTTGTGAAGAGTGCGGTAAAGTTTTAGAAAATTCTCTAATACTTGCTCGTCATAAACGCAGCACACATTTACCGGAAGAGCTAAAAATACCTTGTCCCAACTGTGGACGAAGGTTTAGCAGACGTTGCAACATGTACGCACATATGCGCACTTTTCATGGTCAGGAGTCGGTAGATGTTTTATTAAAAAATTCCAACACAATACAATACAGATATAAATGTGATAAATGTTCGTGTAAATATACAAACAAATATAAACTTCAAGCTCACGTTAAAAGTAAACACGGCAGCAAAGCAGATGAAAACAATGAAATAAAAAGTAACTCAGGTCCGGTTGCGAACGAGGAAGGACATCAGAAATCCAAAAAGATTTACAATTACGATAAAAAGTTTCTATGTACAATCTGCGGTCTGCCATGTCAAAGTCAATCGGCATTAACTATACATGTGCGTCGCCATACTGGAGAAAAACCATTCAAATGTGATCTGTGCGATAGAGCGTATGCTAGATTGTATGACGTGCAAATTCATCGTCGCAGCCATACTGGAGAAAAACCGTATAAGTGCACAGTTTGCGAAAAGGCATTCAAACGCTCGAATAAATTAAAAATACATATGCGCACGCACACGAACGAACGTCCATACAAATGTCCTCATTGTGAACGTAGTTTTAAGCAATCGAAAGATCTAAATATTCATATACGCACCCATACGGGAGAGCGACCGTATAAATGTAACGTATGTCAAAATACATTCACTCAAAGTAATTCCTTAAAGGCTCATCGCACGAAATATGGACACCTTGAAGCGAACCCCGAAGAAAGCATTCCAAGAGCATATAACACTATTTTAACAACTTAGTATAAGCGAAAGCTAGCGAATTAATTTCTCCGAAAATTGTCTGTAAGCAAGCTATTGTTTTCTTAACAGCAGTGAACTTGAAATCATTTCTATCGATTCGATTGATATATAGTTATATATAGTTTTTCAAAATCTATTTGAATTAATTTTAACAAGAGTTGCTTGTTATTTGCCATTCATTTATATTGAAAAAGTGATTTTCTCGGGAGATGCGTTCATCATTGCATTGGTTTTTTCACTTGGCAGTTAAGAGCTTTTAAATAGCATTTAACTTATTATGTATATCGGTTAACATGAAAAGAAAATTCACTTTATAGCATTTTCGTCATTACTCTGATCTTGGAAGAGGAAAATATGCAGATAGCGAGCATAGAGTGAACCAACCAGACTTGACTGGTAAAGACTTCATTGAATGCGAACGTGCCAGAATTAATGCGCTGCTACCTGAACCTCTTTCTGTCTGGTGTTGATGGATGGGTACTTTTCTATCATATCCTATTAATGGAGAGCTTGATCCTATTTCTTCAAATGAGACTTTAGTCGTCAAAGGCTTTTTGTTGTCTAGAAGATCGTTTGATTTACTGGTCTATTGATTATTCTCATGTTAATCAAACAATGCTCTAAAGTGCACGTACGATTGAGTAAGAACAGCTTAGCCAAAGAAAACAGATTTCAAGTTTTTTTTGCATAAAATTTTCTCTTAACGAACAGTTTCTTCCTGCTTTCTCTTATTGTTTTTTGGCTGTGTTCTGGAGACGCAGCTCTTCTACAAGTAGTACGTGGATCATAGACATTTTTCTTGCAAACGCCCACTGTATGCTTCTAATAGTAGTTTTGTGGTCAATTATATTTGATTTAAAAATCAATATATTTTATAAAAGTAAAAAATGGAATCCTTTCGTAAAATGAAATCATTTTTTTGGCCAGGCTTGTGAGGTACTTTCAAGGATCATAAATCTCTTAATGAATGAAAAGTTGTATTGAAAACGCAGAGTCTTGCGACATTTTCATGTCAAATGGCGGCAAATAATTTCTATATATTTCTCTTATTATCCTTTTAGGAGAGCAGCACAGGTTGCTGTCATATATACCGTATTTTTCGGACTATAAGCCGCATTTCAAATTATTTTAGAAAAATATATTTTCTCGGATCAAAGTTTTTATTTATTTTTTTATTTATTATATACGCGTCTTGGTCTTGGGATCATAAGACGTGTCCAAAATTTGAATCGATTTTTCAGACTATAGTCTGAACCATACGGTACTTATTTCGTTGACTTATGTTGAGCTTCGTTACACAACAATTTTTTGGCCTTAATGCTTCCCTTATGTTTTTTGCTCTGCATTAATATTTCTTTATGAATATTTTTTTAGGAATTTAAGTATAATTTTTGCAAAAATCTTCGAAAGTATGCACGGCATAGGGAATTCTCTCCTTCCGGCACATCTTCCTTTCGTTGATAGATACTAGATACCATTAAAACACTTTTTTCGTACGTAAAGGTTTGTCTTGTGTTTTTTTTTTGTTCTTAAATAAAATTTATGCTTAATGCTAAGCCCATTTGGTAGCTTATAAAGTTACGTAAAAATATTTAAAATGTTGTAAGATTTGTATAATCTTTTCTTGTTGCGCTACTATGTCTGCTTTCATGGTAATTAAATAATTTAAAGGATTAAGTAAAATTGAATCATTATTTGTAAACATTTTTTTCAACAGCGAAAAAAAGCAATTAATTTGTTTATGTAATTAAATAATTTGTGTATTTTGAAAAACATTTATAACGGATTATGTACCTAAAACTATATATCAGTAATAGTTGAACACATTTTCAAGAGAGTATTATTATTTTTGTATTTAATTTTGTGAAAAAAGTATTAAATAAATTTTTTAAAATAAAAAACAGATTTATTTTGAAACCATTCATGCAGTCCCTATATTTTATTTGCTGGCTTGGTGTCTTTTATTTGCATCCTTTGTACATATATTTAATTCAAAACGGAAGCGGGATGTATTAGTCTTAATTGGAGTTTTACTCTTCGCAGCATTTGATGAATTGACTGTTTCTGCATTTGTATTGCATTTGGGAAGTTCCTGTTTAGCCGGTGTACTAATGGGTCCTGCTATTGATGTTAATGATGTGACAACTGAATTCGCCATTGCTTCTTGTAGTTCACGTTCCCATTCCGTTTCTTTTCGTTCCATATCCTTTCGTTTTAATTCCTTGAAACGATTGTAGGCAATATACTCCTTAATCCAAACGCGTTCAGGATCACTGTCCTTCTGTGCGGATCGTTGTTTAGCCAATCGTTTTTTCTTTTTATGTAATGGGCGGGTTTCGATAATCATTTCTTCCAGTTCGAGGCAAGGATCACAGTTAAGATGATCTTCAGGCGGTTTAAATGATGGTTTTATCTGTTTCTTTAATACCTTACTAAAATCGATATGTCGCAATAAAGGCGTTTGTTGCAACTCGTGTTGTGAACTCATACGAGCTCCTGGATGTACGCATAGCAGCTAAAGTACAAAAACACAAAAAAATCACATAACTATAATACATCCGAAGCCAGCTAATGTCAATTAAATGCAACATCACCTTGGAGAGTAAATCTACAAAATCGAGGCTCCAATATCTTGGGTAGTACACGGGCGTATATAATATATTTTTAACTTCTACCATAGCTGTGTTCGAGTGTATGGGAAAAGGTCGTATATTGGCACGCATTTCATAAGCTACGACGCCAAGTGACCACCAATCTACAGGAAAAGTGTAACCCGCTGCAATAAGCAATCACTGGATATAGCAGAATTCATAAGCTTGCATACATGTGCACACAATTACCAAGTTCGTCTAAAGCACACATGAAAACCTCAGGTGCCATATATGGCTTCGTACCCGACATACTGCACGCCAGGCCATCTTTTGCCAAGCGCGTTGCTATGTTAAAATCGGTTAAATGTGCATGACCTATATTTTTAAAAAACAAAACGATTAGATGCCTGGATTAGATGCGAACTCATAGTCACGACACAAAAAGCGACTCACAGACACAAGGACACAAAAACTTTGACAATCGACTTAACAGCTTTAAAGACTTGGTACAAAAACCTACAATTTTATTGAACGAATCCAAAAGGTAAGGGAAGTTAAGACAAAAGTATTTTTAATATTTTTACCAAATATATGAAATAGATTATGAAGCGTGCACAATAACGTCTTTTTTAGTGAACTCTACCACTGATTCGCTCGCAATAGAAGAAAAGCTAGACTTTCTAATTTTGTAAAATAAATTCCTATTTTAGATTTTTTAACAAGTGGCGTAGCTCGTCTGTACATAGAAGTTTTCAAAGCGATGGGCTAGAAGGACAAAGGTCGCCTAGGTACTTCGAGAAACTTGAAGATGCTGAATTGCAAACAATATTGGATGCAACCATCAATGTGGAAGACTGCGAATAACAACAGTCCACATAGAGCCAAATATTAGAAAAACAAGAATGTCCATAAAATACCAAAGAAGATGACCAGGATCGGTGATGAAATATTAGAAGTACTGAAATGGAATGACTAGCACGATTGCAATTTTCAGCGGACAGTTCCTCTCTTCATATTCGCGACTGCTCAGCTGATGACTTAATTGAATCTGTTTGAGTACCTTTGAGGGCTTTTTGTAGATAGCGTTCAAAGATTAGATTTCTCGAAAAAAGAAGCAGCTGGCAATGGACAATATTGACTTTCTGAAACTTCACTGAAAAATCGTAGCCTACGATAGATATTGATCTACAAGTTGGTGGGTATTAGTCCTAGAATCAGTTAAAACGCTACTGCGACAATGGACTTGGCTGACACAGCCATGATTAGCAAAATATTAGCAATATTCGAGTTACGTCATGGCCTGGTGAATAAGAAGAAGCGCAACTAACAAATCAGCACATATCGGGGCACCGTTTTCGAGTGGTTTATCCCGTGCTTTGATTAAGATGACCGTAGCATAACTTATGTATGTACGATAAATTTTTATTGCTGTATCTATGGTAGTTTTTGAGTGATGAACGAGAAACCTGTACCGCAAGTAAATCCTTTTTTTCAAGAATCTTTAACTCACACATTTACTCAGACGGACACGCGGACGAACAGAGCTGCTTAAGTCGAGTGAACATTTTATAGCATCTTTAAAGTTTCCTTTTTAGCATTGGATACGTGTTGACAATATAAATTTGCTCGTCCACGGATGATAGGTGTAAAAATAAAAACTTGAAGCATTATCACCCCAAACCCATCCTATAATTAATTATTCACTTATTTACTTAATATATTTATTTTCATAAGGGGTGATTGTCACGTTGTGCGTGCCCTAAAAAAAAATTGACAATATTTTCTCTAAATTTATGTAAAAGAAATGAAAGATTTCCTAAAATTCCATATGGAAGCAGAAACCCAAAGGGACATAAGAGGTTTTTTTTTAGGTTTGTTTGAAATCCAAATGGATCCCCGAGAGCTTCCTGAAAGTAAAAGCCTTGTCGCATCTGAAGGAACAACATTTTTTAAAATTTCGAAAATTGATTTAAAAAAATAATGTCCTTTTTGTCGGTCGAGAGTCGACTCTAGGTTCGACTATTGCGTTTCAAGCCAATGCATAAATATACAGCTATATATGCGAGCGGGTCCACCAGCAGCATATATCCAAGTTTGTGAAAAGATTCGCAAGCAGAACAATAGTAACGTATACGATTGATCTTGTGACGCATTTGGACCGCAAAATGTTTCTAGTTTATAGCACTTAATGTCTACTAATAAAAACCCATTGGGTACACAAATATTTTCTGTATCCTCAATCAGCAAGTACGGACTGTCAAAATTGATGTCTATAAAAAGACGATAGAACAAAGGCATCAAGGTTTTCGCCGAACACATTTACTTTTAATGTACTTACCACAGCTATCCAGTAAGATGTTATCCGGTTTAACGTCTCTGTAAGATTAATAAGATTTTCGCTTTGATTTACATTGAAATTTTTTTTACTCCCAAGATTTTTGGGTAAAATTTCAATTACAATTGTAATCCTTATACTATAGAGCAAAGGGCGACATGGAATGTGGCTGTTTGTTATAATGCGTTTTCCGAAATCGTTTTCAATTTCAAATTTGTTTGCAAAACATAATTTTTAGGAAGATAAATACAATTTTCATTTTAAAACGCCCAAGTTTTCCCAAAAAAAACACATTCTCATTTCTCATTGAGAGGAGAACGTTGCGTTACGTAGGCTAATTTGAGCCTGCCGTTGCTATATAGTATAGTAATAAATAGTTTTATAAAACACGACGAAAAGCAATTTACATAGAAACCATATACAGTGCTTTTCACTCAATGTGTTAATATATAGCTTTCGTTAGTTGGTCGAATTCTAACTGCATAGCATAGAAGTCGTCTAAAAATTGATTGGCAATGTGATAGCTTAAAAAGACGTGACAATAAATACGACTTTAACTAGCAAAGATATCTATCATCTCCGTTGTACATGTTCAAACAGCACTCTGTTAATTAGTTAGCATTAAGATGTGGTTGGACTTGGAAGCCACAATTCCTCCACCTTTCAAACAAGTTAAATGAATTCAAATTCGGTTTTCCGGAGCTAGGTTTACCAAATTTTTGGAATATGGTATTTTGGTATATGCCGACTGTGGAAATATAGTCAAAGTCGAGAAGAGAGAAAAATGTTCGTTGCAGATATTTACATAGGTGGACGGACAGATTTGCCAATGTCGGTTCGGAATTCGATACCGAGAATCAAAAATACGATTTGACGATACGAGCATACCTCCATCTATGGGAGTAATGATCGAATTGATTTTTGGTAAAAAAAACTTTTTGCTTTTTGAAAATGCCTGCAAGTCCTCCATAAAATCAATCAAAAGGCCCTACTTGACTCATTGGAAACTGTTACGCTATGGTCGAAACTTAAAGTTAAGCGTTTTCGACATCTTTCGTGAATATTTAAAAGATCTTTTGAAAAAGTGAAAAAATGCTGAAAAATGATTAACTTTTAGAATTTATTTCCTACACCTCTACATAGATGTGTTAAGTGAGAGTATGTGAAGAGCACTGTATTATGAAAATTACTTTTAGTTTGAAATTTTCAAATTTACCTATGAACCACCCGTTGATTTTGCAAATAATCTAAAGCACTACCCAGCTCGCAAACTAATAAAGCCACACTTTCTTCGGAAAACTCCACCTGTGTAATGTGAATAAAATGCATGAAAACCAAAGCCAACACACAGTTACTTACATACATACATGCATACATGTATGTCATGCATATACACACCGCCACAGCAAAGTTATATTAAAAAATGTGCATAAATCTTAAGTATATTCAAGTGTTTATGTATTACGTGGTAGTGAATAAGCCCAAGAGCAAAATAAACATTTTTGTTAAATATTTAATATTGGGTAGTCCAAAAGGCATCGTTTCCTAAGGCATTAAAGTTCTAATCTCTTATATATATATATATATATATATTTTACTTATTTAATTTAAAGAAAAAATTTTGAATCTTACTTTTGCCGTTAGATCTGATGCTTTTAAGACTACTTACCGATTCTTTGTTGTTTCAATGAAAAAGAAATAAATAAAAAAGAGACAGGCATCTGATAAAAAGAAGCGGGAAAAAGGGAAAACATTCACAAGCATTTTGTGTATCGTGTATATGTTCTATTAAATCGAGGCCTCGAGGTTGCGAGGCATATCTACAACAAAACTTTAATAAATTAAACTTTAATAAAGCAACTGCTTACCCGATTTTGTAAGTGGTATCTTAAATCACCACCTGTTAGTAGATCGCATACCATAAATAAGTCCTCTTCATCTGTGTAGCAGAAATTTTACAAGAGTACGAAAGCTTTAAAAATGTCTTAGGAAATCTATGAAGCGATATATGTACGGCTTGAAACTTAAAAGTACCGATCTTCTGCTTATATTTTTTTTCTAACAAAACGAATCAGTTCGATCTAGACGCCATTTTGAACCGAACAAGAAGATTGCCTTCATGGAATCGAAAGTTATAGATGAAAATATGAAAAAAAAATTCGATTATTTTCGAACGACGTGCAGATGAGCAGATTACACCTATTTTTTAACCTTATCGATCAAGCAATGTATGTGTCAATCTTCTTGTTGGTGATTGCGCTCTTTCCTCAAGGCGAATCGATCTGATTGGTTCTTTTTGCTAAAAATATGCTGTGGGTATTTCGAAAGTTCGAACCAGTTAGAAAAAGGGTAATGACTAGTAGGATTATAATATTTAAAGATCTTTTTATATAATTTAATTTTACAAAATCATTTCGGATACTGTGTTGTTGTTGTCGAAAGGAACGAAGTTAACGGCTATCTAGCCGTAAATCTTTACGGCATCCCCCAATTTGAGAGACTTATGGTTTCAAGTTCAAGAAGTCCGCATAAGGAAGCAGATATCTTCGGATGTTCTATTGGTTTTTAATGGTTTAATGCGAAAAAAAATATATGTCTACTCGTTTTTTCTTGGACAAGCCCAGCACATTTGTATTTACTTCGGCAAAATTTAGAGTTATTCTTGGTTTGTAAACCTATTTTTATCTATTGCCATTTTCTCTTAGATCGAATTGCAAAAATCAAATTTAGAAGACTAGAATCAGGATGCTAGAATATCGAAGCGAATACACCGTCCTATCGAACTAACCCTGTAATCGCTGCATTTTCCCTACCTCACACCGAGGTATTGCCATACCTTTCGCTCATAACTTTATTGAACCATAACAGTGAACAATTTCTCAGACTTTGAGTCAGACAACGCCATCGGCAGGAGATCGGGAAATTACAATTAAATAAGTGGAGGAGAGTTCGCAAATTTTTGAGCGGAAAACCGCATGCATTCCTCAATTGTCCATATGTGGGAAAATCTCCTTTGACTACACGTTAAGCAATTCAATATTTTCCTACAAAAAAAAATGTTCTAAACTATTTTCTCTATGAGGTATGTTTTTTCTACGCATTCACTAATTTTCAACTTAAGCGTTAATAGCTGGTGAAAAGAAGCTCTGACCTTGAGTATGTCGTAACTGGGTGTTTGCTGTGATTCTGTTTGTTTTTACAGCTAAAGAATTTCAATTTGTTATAATTTTAACACAAGCAGAGGAAAAGTTAAAATTTATTACATTAAGGTGACCAAATGTGATTGTTCGTGGTCAGTGCTCATTTTGTTACCGTATATCTCTTTCTTTTTTTTGTTTGTTGTTGTCACTTCTTTTATATTTGGTAAATAAATCAATAGAGTTCGGAAACGAAAAACACTTAAGGCCTGCGAAGCGAAACGATGACAAAGAGTCTCTTTCGCAAATATCTCATATCTGTTCCTATAGGGCTAAAAATGTCCAGTCACCACGAGTATATATGAGTGCGTATAATATTCAGGTTTTTAAGTATAGTTTATAAACATTTAATGAACCAACGAATGTAATTAAATCAAATTCACTCATTCATTCATTCATTCATTCATTCATTCGTTCGTTCGTTTGTAATGAAAACTCATAAATCAAAGTTGAATGTACGTTACCCACATAATTAAATATGACATATGATTAAATGTGTACTCAATTAAAAATAATGGATATACATAAGTAATTTATATATATATTAGGTATTTGCAGAAATTTTGATCAGCAAATTCTACAGCGAAAAGTGATGAACAAATGGGAAATATCAATGTACATAACGGTTCAATTTGATGGTTTTGACGACGGTTTCCTCTATACGTAAAATAACAGTTTTCTTTTTAATATTATTAATGATTTATTTAGCGTACGCCGATGTTAATCATGGAGCGCTCACGAATTCTTCTTTCAAATTATTTTTGTCGTCATTACTTATGTTGTTTATTTGAAGAAATCGGCTGCCGAAGCCCACCAAACATGTTCAGAAGCTTATGGTGATGGATGATGCTGCTACATCATATGCCAATTGTCAGTTTTAAGGTCAACGATTTAAAAATGGCGACACGAAATGACTGAAAATGCCATTTTTTGCCGACTTGTTGCAAGAGTAGTCCACGAGATACTGTTGCAGCTCGAAGAGGAAGTTCTAACACACCCAGCGTACTGACCAGACACGGCGTCTCCAGATTACCACTTGCTCAGATCGGTGCAGTATGGTTTGGTGGCTGGCACGCGGCTCCACAAAGTTGAAGAAGTCCGAAAATGGGTAAGTGAGTGGATCACTGACCAACCAATACCAGTTCTTTCGACATGATATCGCCATGTTGCCAAAAATATTGTAAAAAATGATAAAAACTATTTTGATTAACAGATATTTTCCACAATAAATGCCTTTTTCAAGTGAAAAAGTGATCAAAATTTATGCAAACACCTAATATGTATGTGTATATATATGTACAAAAAAAGACTTAAACGTGCCTTGAAATGAAAACCATAAATTTACTAAAAACGGATGCTCCAACGAGGCAAGCAATTCCACTTCTTTTATGACGCCACCCAAAGCACCGCGAGACTCGCAAGCAGAACGGCTGACATATTTCATCGCGTACAAAACGCCACTACCGCGCTTTTGCACTATGCAAACCTGTAAAATGTCAAGCCAGAATTAATGGCAAAAAGAAAGGAAAAGAAAAATAATAAAAAAAACTGTAGCAGTTATATTAGATTAAATTAACTGGGTTTATAAACAATGAGCTTTAATAAGATTTCAGAGACTTCGTAAAAGCAAAATATGCATGGATTCTGCTAGCGATTTACGAGTATGGAAAACACTTACGAAAGAGTCACGAAAAACTCTTAAGCATTCGCTTGACAATATCCCAGGAACGGGCTGAATGGGCAAAAAGAGAAGCATGGGACATTAAAGTTACTTGCACTGTCATGACAATAATCTACGAATTAATCAATGCTTTTTTAGAAGCCGCATAGGAGCTATGTTTTAGATTGCATCAATACAATGGAACCGGTCATCATGAAAGGAATTTGAAGCACAGCTTATGTCGTTCGAATGTGCTTCAAGGCAAAATACTCGAAATGATTCATGTGATTCATATATTCCATGCTTCGCGGTAAAGGTATATTAAGTTTGAACGAATATGCGACGTTTGACTGAAAAGTTTCTCACCTAAGAAAGAAATAAAACATTTCATCTTTAATTCTATTTACGTACGATACGGTCGGCACAAAGCTTGTCAAGGATTTCGATGGCTTTTTTATGAAACGATTTTTTTTGTGGCTTTCAAAAAGCACTTGATGACTTTTTGGCCCTTTTCTTTCTAGCATTCTTTTAAGATTTGTGAACAGAGCGTAGCAAGTCGAACTTCAACTTTGCTCTTGTAACCATTTAGCTTCAATGTTAGCAAAGCCGTCATCTAACTTACGGTCAGCTTGGTCATGGCTTCATCTTGGTTCTATACATAACACATGTTCACATTCAATTCTTCAACTTAAACGCGACGGTCGTCCAGCACCCTTTGGTGAGCTTGGTGTTTTCGTCACTGTTTTTACAGTTTTTGGCCGTTCCAAACGTTCATCGTCATTCAAGCGACTACGGCATAGAGTCGTCGAGCACAATATCTAACCTATCTTTAATCTATGTAAACGCACTGTGTGTAGGTACGACAGGTTTTTCCATGACCCCTACAAACACTTACATCGACTCGTCCAAGCTGTCGTCAATCAACTCTGACGCGTTCAAAATATATACAATCTCGGTAGGTACCTATCAACATTTTTTCCAATTTTTGTAACCTAGTTTTAGCTTTTTCATGGTCACGTTGGAGACTTTTCAGCCAGCTTATGCAAGCATAACCCAAAGCAACTTGAAACAAACCAATTTTTTCTACGCCCGTTGAATCAAAATCATTGTCCTGATTAAAGCTTGTTTCTCAGTCTGTATGATATGTGCGTATGTACTTTTGTATTCAACTTATAGGCAAGGGTGTGAAGTTATATTTAAATATAACTAGCAAAGACACAAACCAAAATTGCTTTGCAGAGCTCTGTTAAGCGCTTAACAGAATTCTATAAAACGAAGTCTCGGAGGGATTTAAGTCAAAATTCAGTTAAAATAAAACTTCTGGGGAATTTTTTTACAAAATATAATAAACAAAACATGCATTTATGTAAATTAATTAATATTTGA
>KK500111.1:140606-239368 GCA_000688715.1 Glossina pallidipes
TTTTTTTTTTTAAAAAAGTTTTTTAAAAAAAAAAAAAAAAAGAAATATTTTTTTCTTTTTTATATAATGTAAAAATACTGACTTTGCAAATATTAATTAATTTACATAAATGCATGTTTTGTTTATTATATTTTGTAAAAAAATTCTCCAAAAGTTTTATTTTAACTGAATTTTGACTTAAATCCCTCCGAGACTTCGTTTTATAGAATTCTGTTAAGCGCTTAACAGAGCTCTGTAAAGCAATTTTGGTTTGTGTCTTTGCTAGTTATATTTAAATATAACTTCACACCCTTTAATAAAGAAGGAATAAGTTTTACCTTCAATCCTGCGGAAAATTAATTTATTATTTAAAACACGAAATCCTACGCCAATTAAGTGAATTAAAACTTACTTCTATATACGAAGCGAATGAACGAAAGGCACTCAAATGTAACATATTTCCTTTTTTAAGCATCAATGACCTTTCTTGTACATTAAATTTATTTGCTATCTTGTTTGCAAACAGTTTCAGGTTTTTGCTTCCGACAATAGGGAGGAAAACGGCAAGTACTAGTGCACCTAACACGCTGCGTTAATCAAAACTATAGATTTATGCTGCGCAATAGAAACAAGTTAGAACATTGTAATCGGGCAAAGCCGACCATTCAATACCCTACGCCACAACGTCTAACACAATTCTTATTTTGGTATGAAATTATTACGGGTCAATTTTCATCACCACATATTGAAACTTAGGCTTTTCTGATCTACAAAGAATCAATTATTGGTGAAAATCCTTATTATGGTAGAATCTAAAAAATATGCCGAGATAGCCCAAATTTGGTCCAATTCCTATGTTAAATTACTTTCATGATAAATTAATTTTCATGATGAAGCATTGAAAAGTATATCTTTTTGTCGTACGAACTTTAGTTTTCGCTATACTACGCGGGGGTTCAAAAATTGCCATCTGTGACTTGAACACAAATTTACATGGAGAGACAGGCTTAGATCAATTCAGATTATGATTGTGAATCCGTCGATATAATAAAGGATGAGTCCTTATTAATGCTTTCTGCGTGTTACATATATCCGCACTAACCTAATATACTCTGTCTCACAAGCGGTGTACGGTACAAAAAGGGAATCAATTACAGTTTATCAAGGAAAATTACGATTTACTTATGTTAAGCCCCCAAAATACTACTTCATAACCCAATGGTATTCGGTATAACGGGTAGGAGAAAAGTGATTCAATCGGTAGAAAGACCACAATTTCCGTATGCTAAACAGTGATATCGTCTCCAGAAAAAAATGGGGATGGGAATGTGGATTGCGATTTATTTAATCTGGAATATCTTAAAATACACATCAGAGACTGCGGTCAGATCCCATTAATTTTTTTCGCAAAAAAAGTTCGGGGATCAGAAATAAATTTAACATATATATTTATCAGAGTCGCATAAGAACCGCGTGGGAAAAGCACATCAGATTAGCCTTAAGATATAAAAAAGCAGTTAAGCGGAAACTTCACAATTTTTATGTTCTATCCTTGCTTGCGGTAGTAGCTATCGTAGATTTGCTCCATGTTAGCCATCCCGGATTTACTCCAAAACCGGAATATCGGTTAGTTAACTCCTTTTTTAAATATTTAGAATCCTAAGCTCATTCAAATTGAATTCAACTACGTATTGTCTTTTATTCATTCTATATAGAAATGCCTTATAAACTCCCTATATCTATTTATAAGCTTACCACGTATGTAAAATTCTTTGCCAAAAAGTTCGTTCAACTATTTGTTCATTAAATTGAAAAAATCTAAAGTTTCTTTGTGGCAAGATACGTTCTGTCATGGATGTGTTATTGTTGTAGTTGTTGTTGTTAACTTTAGTTCAACAACGATTCAATAAACTAAAATCCATTTAATTGTCACTTATACGCACTAGTGCCTTCTGCCCAACATGGAATTCGCAGAAATGAAAATATTTATTTGTATCCGTCTACGATAAGCAAATAAACCCATACAGTTAGAGTAGAGCAATTTGATGGTAAAAATCAAAAAAAAAAAATTTTAACACACTTTAAAACATACATATATATTTTTATCCATAATATAATTAATGCAAGTTCTTTGTTTTTTTTAATTGAAATCAAATTCAATTCAAAGAAGTTTTATGTCATAATTATTCGAGCAAAGCAAATTTCTTTTTTATCACCAAAGTTGCTGCTCACAAATATGCGCGATATCTCTGCATTTTATTGTCGAACTTTTAATTGCTTTAAAGTAAATATTTACTTATATTTCTTATGGAAACCCACATCTATTGTTTTCTTTCTCTTTTTTTTTTTTTTTTTTGGTTTTCTTAAGTAAATCCACACATTTTATCCGCTACGAGATCTTTCATAAAAGAGTTTAAAGGATAACTGAATATATTTTCATATGTTGAATTTTGTTTTGATGTCACTAACGAAAGCAGTGAGTGCGCATGATGTATTTCCTTTCATTGAGTAAAATGCGAAACATTTTTTTTTTTCTTTTTTTTGTAGGTACGCAAACAAACATTTTGAAGTTTATGTATAGAAAATACAGGGGTTTCGTTGAATATCACTGAGGCAGAATTAGAATAGAATGCTCCTTTTCATCTCTAACTGCTAATTGTGTTTAATAAAGGCACCGTAATATCTCCAATAGGAGTGTGAAAGTATGGTCGGAACATCTAAATTTAAAATCGCGATAGTCATCTTTTCATTAATCACATCATTCTCAAATATTAATCAGTTAAACTAATATAAATATAATATGAAAAAGACGTTACTGAGTGATGTTAAGGTTGTAGTTCATTTTATAAATACTGAAGCTATATAAATAAATCAAATGGTAGTTAGTCTCCAATTTGTGTGGGTATAAATGAGCAGAAAGTTCAATATTTTCTGATATGTACCTAGAAGAGCCAGGTTTCTCTTACCAAGTTTCTCTTTCAAAATTTGTTTCTTACAAACGTAAAATATTTATTGTACAGCTAAAGATTAGAATAATCCCTTAAGTCTAGTTTTATGCTTTCATAACAAATTCTAATATTACCTTTGTTCAGAACTACTTTTCTCTTCAAGTTAGTGTTAGTCAGCTTTCAAATTCTCTGAAAACTATAGAGATTAAAATTATCATACTGGATATACGCCCATTTAAATTTTGCAATATATACTCTCCAAATGCTATACTGTGCTCATCAGTGTTTTATGCTGATTGATTCTAGAGTCACTTAAAGTGTAGACGAATGAATTTGTCAGCTCACTTCCACAGAAAACAGGTTTGCGATAACAATTTCGTCAATAACATGCTTTATTGATAGGATCTTAACATTTTTCAAATTTTTTGTAATCAAAATTTCGAAAGCTTAGGTTTATCTTATTTCGAGACGAGCCTTGTCCCGCCTGCATTGCCTCAGCGGAAGTTTATTATGAATATTAACAAATAAAATGCAATCAGATTTTAATGTTTGACTTAACGCGTAAGAAAATTATAGTCGATTAGGACCGCAGCTTGTATCCTAAATATTAACTCTAAAAAAGAAAACGAGAAAAATGAACGTTTGATGCTTCATTCCATTTCTCTACAGGCACTTTACGATTACCTAGAGCTTATGCGGGAAAAATATTCTTGTCATTATATCTGTAGCAGCTTATCAGTATAGCGTTATTTTATAGGTTACCCTTTAAACATAGCATTCCCCTGAATTCATTTTAAATACCAAGCAATGTACAAGAATTGCTTATGTTTTTTCTAAACGTGAAGTCGTTTCGGTTCTACGACCAAAAGTATGTTTATAGCAAATATACCGCGGCCCTGAAGCTTTCTTCTGCATGTTTTGCACACATTTTGCCAAAACTAATGTGACCCCATTTTTCGTTTAAAAAACCTGATTTATTTTTCCATAACTAATCACTTGTGTGAGTTAAATAACACTTGTCCTTTTGAAAGCCTATACAACTTACATGCTTTGTACCAATTAATTTTCTACATACGTACAGTTTTCCGACCGTAATAAACTCACATGCCTGCAACAGCGTGCAGTTGAGTTATAAATATAGACACAAATTCATATTAAAAATTCAAAAGTTAATTTTAAACATTTGAGGCTAACTTTTCAAATAAATTGTCGTTGAAATGACCTGACGACATAAGTTAATATATACTTGCCAGGAAATAGACTATTTTCGTATACATACACAAGTAACAAGGAGATGATGACGACGATATTTTTCATATAACAAACATATAAGTCTGCCGTTTATTGAAAATTTGTGTGTTTTCACACACATGCAAATTGCTCAATACACGCTACGCGCGCTACAATTATCTACCTCTGTCTCTCTCCGTCTGCCTCTCTCTGTCGTTGTATGTCGACGATTTTTGCTAAGCTTTAATTTAATCTATTCTGCACCCTCATAGTGATCGGCCTCAAAATGACAAATGACTCCATGTTTAAAGCAATTCTTTGCTACTACTATTAACTCGTCTACGGCGTCCCCTTCAAACTTTCTTATAAATAAACGAAATATGAAAAGCTTGAATAAAAGTTAAGAAAATATTACTTACTTATTACATTAACCGGCATCGTACATCTTGTTTTTTGCATTCGACATATTCCTTGGAAAATTTTATTTAACTGGATCACACATTGAATTTATTAATAGCACTTAACCGATATACTTACGCACACACTTTCATATAATTCTTCTAAATATTTTTACTTTACTTTCACACGCATAAGATTAGCTACTCTCGATGTACGCAAACATATACTTTTAAGCAAATTTGCATATGACTACCACACCACTACATATTTCCTAAAACTTATTCATATGCCGCAATTGAAATACAATAACAACGCTTACGCGAAATTTTTGCCTTAATTAAGACCGGTTTAACACTAGTTTTCATTTCGTATGGACATGGTCAATGTGCCTTCGACATCCTTTCACTGGTGTTGAAAACATAATGTTCTTTCCTTCCCGATTTGCAAATTACGTTCTTGCAAAGTTTATCTGTTTGATCGTCATCGCTTTTTCGAGAATTTGCACGAATTTTGTAATTTAGTAATATTACTTGTTTACAGCAAAGAAAGTCACATCAAATCAATTCCCTTTATTCATTTATTTTTAAATTTATTTTATTAATATTTTTCGCAAAGACGTCCTTTAATTACAAGAGCTTTGATTTTATGACTACTTTTTATTTGCAAGTAAAGCAATCACGATCGCGTGAGCAAGCAATGTTGCAAAATATCGAAGTGTCCTGTTAAAATTAGCGATTTTTGTGATATTGTAATGCTAAGACGAGAAACGCACGCGGTTTTTTACGAGAACTTGTATATACACACTATTGTTTCCCTTTAAATATTATTATGCTTTATAAATATGCAACAAAATTTGCATGTTTAAGCTTGCCTGCATGAGAGCATATACAAACAAATGTTGACCTACATAATAAGAATAAGATAGAAGGCACCATTTAGTGTAATCAAATGAATGAAAATTTTTCATTGAATATTTTCAATCGAGTACAATCGGACTCCTGTTTAATTGAATGAATATGCGTTTTTCAATGAATAATTACAACTCCTCAAGTCTGTTCAACACTAGGTTTATGGCACCCGTCTATACGACGGGCTTGTATTTTGAAGCTCTAAAATTCTGCACAATATAGATAAATGAAATTTGACACAAACATTCCTCGATCGATTAAGAATATGTGGTTAAAAAAAGAAAGTAGTCTGCTCACTTACATGCTCGCAATGAAGAAAAGCCTCAAACAATTGGTAAACAAATTTAATATCCGAAATTATCATTTCTTGTGCCACTACCCTACTTTTTCTACCTGTGTTTGCACTCGGCGTTGTCATCTTTAGATCCGCCTTATGGACTTATACGGCCGTTTTTTAATAGAACGCAATTCTTTTCTAGCATTTTCATTTATTGGAAAAGCAAAACGTACGAGAAGAAATCGTTCTTCGATACTTACCTCCATGGCGAAAATGTATTCGACCGCATTATGTAGTCATTCGTAAACGTACCTTAAAATTGGCATTATTGGTTTGATTAGATTATGTACAATTAAAAATAGATAAAAAGTGACGAAGAAGAACATGAAGAAAGCTTCACGTTGTCGATTATTTTTCACTGTGATTTCCATTCTTCTCTCTCGAATTCATTAAAGAAAATTCTAAATTTGTCTGTGTAGGAAGCAATTTCAATGCAATGTTTTCTAGGAGATTAATTTATTATAAAATTTAGTATAAAAAGTAAAGAATAATATAAAGTTTAGATTTACTTTTGTTTGCTTCTATTGAATTGTACATTACCTTATTTCACTTTACTTTTTTTTTATTTTCTTTTTTTGGATTTTTCTCTCACTTATACTAATTCCTCAATTTTTCGAAAAATGTAGAAAATAATGAATTTTCATTTTTTCTACTTGCAATTTGAGACGAAAATGATCATATATATAAAAACAAATATTGAAAATATAAATATAAAAAGTGAATTACAAGCTAATATCAAAGGTTTATTATCAACAGTTAAGTTTCGGTTGATTTCTTCTTTTTTCAGTTCAGATTGAAATGAATGACTAAAATCAACATATAAAAAAGAAAACATTTTTAATTCAATACGCAAATCCAATTTCTCGACAAACAAAAGGATTGTTAGTTTTGCATATTTGAAATAATTTAGTAAAAGTATTGCATTGACTAAAAAAGTTGAAAAATTATTCTAAATTGCAAATTAATCATTTTCCACTTGTTACTGGTTTGTCTGCATACTTTTTAAAAATTGATTGAAATATGGAAGGAAATAAAAGCGTTTTTATATAGGGATTAATAATAAGGAAGCTTATCTTTAACAAATAACTCTCATCAACGCGTGTATGTACTGCTTGTTTAATACACATTCCATAATATCACATTTCTATAGATAGTATCAATAAAACACACGAAGACATAAAGGACTACTTTGATACTTGAAAAAACAGCGCTAAAATCATGGCAAAATATCCTTTCAATCTTTTCGAATTTCGCGGCCAACCTCAAGTCTTTTCTCTCAACACTTACATATTAAAAAAGAAAAAGAAGTTGTTTTGCTAAGTGCACCGCGCAATAATACAGCATTTTTTTATGACTTTGTGCATATGTAACTAATCTGGAAACCATTGAGTTTATTTATCAACTACCCTACTACTAACATAAAATGCAAATACCTATCTCATTACTTATAGAATGAGTCAAGCTATTGAAGTCTTTTGTTTGAGAAAAGTATTTACTCATACATCGTCTGATTTGACATTGAGTGAGCAAAAAAAATACATAATTGAAAAAGAGAATTGGTACTTGAAATGTTATACTAAAATAAAAAATAATTAAATTGGTGAAAAATGTCGAGCTCTACGTCTTAACCGTCAAGACAAATCGACAGCATAGCAAATAAGTCTAACGATTAGGGCCACAAAGTTTCTTTCTTCAATCTTAGTTGTGTAGTTGGGCTAAATCTGAAGTTATTTGATTGCACAAATCATCTGCATTATTAACCAGTGCACTTACTGCAAATACAATCTTCTAAATTTACGCAAATTAATGTGGATTATAATGATAAGGTGAAAGACAAGTAGAAAATCAGATTGAAAATATTAACAAAATGTCTCGGGGAAAACCTTAAATTTATAATGAACTTTAAAACCAAAACGTAATTTTAACTTTTGTTTTTATCCGTAAATATATTCGTCAAATTTTACTGCTCTTAGTAACGTTCTCGGATGATTTGTTAGCATTAAGCTTAGCCTTCATTTTCATAAGTAAAACTTCATATGAATCTTCCTTTTTAGGTAGATTCGTTGCAGCCTTTGGATACACATAGGCTTGATAGGCATTAACGCCAGCATTATCTGTAAGAGATTAAGAAATGAGTTAAGTAAATTTCTGAAGAGCCTTTCATTAATAATTTACCTAAGTCAGCGTAAGAAGCACGACAAAATGCACGCCTACCACCAAAACTTACATCGTACATTTTAATTTGCGGATCGCGAGTACTATTATCAATTGCATCAAAAGCATCCTGAGCCCGTTCATAGGTAACAAAACCGTATTTCATTCTGAATCAAGAAAACATTTCATTTTAAAATCTTTTTTTCATTTCATTTCGAATGAATATCCCTTACCCAGTATTTTTGTAATGTATGCTAACATGTTTGATGTGGCCATAGGGTAAGAATTTACGTTTTAGAATTTCTTTGGTAGTTTCCTGTTCGATGCGGCCAACGTACACAATGCGACGCTCTTCTACCGCAGGTTGCGGTACGTTATTACTGAAGCAATTGTTTGTATTACTGCATTTATAGTTCGATCGAACGCGATGACGGGAATTCGAACGTGAACGCGAACGTCTAGAATAGGTAGGACTGTGAGATCGTTCGTAGTCGGAAGTGTCTGTGCTAGAAGTGCAAGGTGAACGAGAACGTTTGCGTGGCCGTTGTTTATAGCTCGTGCGGCGGTGTCGACGATAACTTGCCACTTGATCAACTGATTCAGAGTAAGAGGAACTAATCGAACTACGATGCCGACGACTGCTGCGAGAAGAATAGCCACCCGTGCCAACAGCACTATCGTATGTACGCGTTCGCTCCACCGAAGAAGAGTAGCTTTCTTCTCGCGATCGACATGAATTCGCCCGTGAGAATTCCGAGGACTTGGAGCTATTTGAACGTTGTGAAGGGGACGAATCCTCAGAAATAGATGACGAAGCGGATGGGCTGTGGTGTTGAGTTTTCCGGTAATTACGTTTGCCATGTTTTCGCAGTCGACCACGCGACTTACGTTTGTGGCTACTTCTAAGCAATGACAATGGTGGAAATTCTGGTTGCAAATCGGTTTGTGCGCCAACTGTGGAGGTTGGCTTTCGTATTCTATCCTTACGTAAGTGCATTATTATTTTATCCTCCCCATGATAAGCAGGTTTACCAACATTTTTTAAACCAGAATTTTTACATTCGCCTATACCCAAGTCTTCGTTTTCTATAGGAAAACTCTTCTTAACAACAACATCCTGTATACTAGTTATTAGGGAATTCGTCGATATTCGCACATTTTCAGAAGCTTTTACTTTTTGGAAGGTATTCGAAATAGTAGAAAGCAGTGCCGTCGATTTAAGTATAGAACGTGAGGCGTTATTGACAGTCATTGTAGTTAATTTGGATAAAGGTGGTATAGATATATCCGTATTACAACCGATTGACTCGATTATAATTTCCTCATATTCATGATTAGATTTATTTAACACATTTGCATTTAATTCCTTACGCTCTTCTTCATTCAAGTAAGGTGTGTCTTTAACAATTTCTCTCAATGGCAACAGTTTTGTTACTTTTGGCACTTTGGCTGATATTGTAGAATCTATAATACGTAACTGTTGAGCTCGTTTTAATTCCTGCATACGTAAAACTTTTTTCTTGGCTTCAGTTATAGGATCAGCAACTGGAGTAGATTGATTCCCTTTGAGGCTTTTCACGATAGATGTCACTTCTTCGCTGTGGTTAGTGCTAGTGGTTATTGAATTGCTACCGACTATTTGAGGACGTTTGTCCTCCTCAATTGTCTTTTCCAGTTTAATCACCTTGTTATGTATATCCAGAGTGCTGCCCTTATGCGCTGTGTTTTTAGATGACTGTGGTTCTTCACGTCTTTTTTTATATTCTTCGATGTTAAGTTTCCTTTTTACCAACTTTTCTGGCGACTTTTGATCAGATTTGACAATCTGCACTGCTTGTCTGGGATCTCGGTTAGAAATATTTTTGTCTGGCAATTTTTGCTCTGCTATACTGTCGCGTTCGTGTTTTATTAAAGCTAAATTTTTCCCGCCCATACCGACGCCTACTTTGGATTTTGTATTTTCGCATGTTTTGCTATTAGTTTGGCTATTTATTGGTTTGTTTAATTTTTTCGGCAAAGCCTTAGTTGATTTTTGTGTTGACTTACACTTGGATTCACACGATTTTTCTTTCAGTTTTTCCCCATTTTTTTTGTTTAAGCCTTGTATTGAATACTTTTGCTGAACACATTTAACCTAAAAATTTTAATAACACATTAGTTGTATGATGTATGAACATATTTTTTCACCTCTTTTGATGGAGGTTCCAATTTCTTTCCATTGTATGGTGGACTCCACGACGGATCTGCTTTAACATTATCCACATAAGCATTGTCGTCTTCGTTTGTAAAGTCCGCAGCTAAACGGGGATTCAATAATTCAGTGATGGGTTTCAATCCAGTGTTTTCATCGTTTTCTACTGTCTCAATATCCACAATAATATCCGAATCGGAATCACACTCATCATCAGGTTTCGATGATGTTACCTGAACTGTTGAAGGTTGTAAATAAATTTCGTTTATCGGGCCAGAATCTTTATTGATTAAGGGCTCCAGCGTTGAATTTATGCCTATATCATCTTTTGTTATAAATTCAGCCAAATCAAAATTATTTGCGTCAATACTTAAACCTAAGCCATCGACGTCAGAAACATTAGAATTATTGCTGATAGTACGTGTTTTACCAACGTTCACTGATAATTTCGGTGAAAATTTATTAAAATTTTCTAGAAGTAAGTCATCTGCACTCGACTGTAATATACATTCTTCCGAAATTTGCTGCGTTCCATTCGGACGATTATCGAAATCATTTGCTACCTCATCATCGTAATCGCTAGAATGCGATTCGTAATCACCGATGGAGGAGCTGTCGGTGCGAGTTCTAAATGTCTCATTACTACTGCATTGGTCGTATGTGGCTAAGATCTCGTCATCGTGATTTTCATTGGTTTCTCGCTCCCTCTTTATTATATCGACACAATCGGTAACAGGATCGTCGATTGTTATTAAATCGACGGCTCCATTTGCTGTTACGCGTTCTTCAGCAAAATCTTGATAATTAAACTGAAAATGGTTTCATTTTCGAGAATGTATAGAAAAACAATTAATATAAATTGTTTTCTTTGTCCATTTAAAATTTTACTTCCGAATCCAAATTCTCCAAAACCTACCAAGTTTTTGTTTAAATTCTGTATATTCTCCTTGTGGAAATCTTCTGTGGGTGCTATTGGTAATATACCATGCAAGGTCTCCGTAAGTTGCAAACCCATTGTGCTATAAATAATATTTTTAAAAGCAATCTGTTATTACAAATTCCCATTATATTGAATTTTCACTACTTACTCGCTGCCGCTTGACCAAAAATCTGTCTCATTACTATAACTGGCATAATTGCCATCAAATGGATCATCATAAATAACATTTAAAAGTCTTGAGTCCATATCGAATATTGTCAAACTTTAAAATAAAATAAAAGATATTTATTACGTTATGTTTACATTAATAAATTAGCTAATAATGATATATATATCATTTCAAAAAAATTTATCATATTGATGGGAGGGAAGAATTCATGTTACATTTTACCAAACACATGATTCAATTAAAGATCGGAATTTTCCACATCGTAACGCGCCGACATTTTATGCAATCGCGTAAAGATTATAGCAGATGTAAAAAAATTGTGCTTTACAATTTTAGACTTATTCCGTGATAAATTTATTGATATTGCCATTAATTACTTATTATTATTAATTAATTAATGAAGGAAACTAAACTTTAAACATGTAAAAATGTTATATTCGGCGGAAGCCGAATCCCGCATACCCACCACCATGCTTCTCGCATTCTACTCTCCAAGCTCTTTCATTTGATACCCATTATCGCTGGTGTTATTATGAAAAAATTAATCTCGGTGCCGACGATATTCATTTTAAATTTAACCCATTTTTAGACATTCATACAAGGAGAGAAATGTATATACATTATACATTGAGAAATGTATAAAGTAGTTTTTAACGTCCTGTCTTCTTTGCCTTGTTATCATAAGCATAAATCCTCAAAAAAGTGGAAAGAAATAATATTTAATCAGTTGTTTTTTTGTGTGGGCATGGCCGATTTAATTCTACTTTTGCACGTAATGAGTAGAGTGCTTTGTAAAGTAAATATGGAAAATTTCAGCCTTCCAACCTTCACAATTTCTGAGTAACGTGAAGAAAAAATTCCCAAGCTGAAACGAATCGCTTGGTCTGGATGAGGAGCGAAAGGGAAGTGACTTCACCCAAAAATGTTGTATGCAAATATCTTAAAAATGTTGAAAACGAAAGACTTAATAACCTTTTTTTTCCGCGTATGGGGAAGCAAAAGTAAACGGTTTTTAAAAAAACATATTATTATTATTATTATTATTATTATATATATATATAAGGCTTTCGGCTTTATTTTTATTAATATATTATTATTGTTGTTATTATTATTATTATTAAAAACTCTACTGCACTTGAGATTTGAATTGCTAGTCGAGACTCTTGCCTGCTCGGCCACTCAGGCGGATCATATTCTTTCTTTCTAATAAAATCAAATTCTTCTATCGGCCAAAAGTACTGACTTTATTGGGAGCTCATCATACGTTGTAAACTGACTTTTTTTTGCATGAATAAGACGATTTCTTTTTTTTAAGTCGCTATTACGCATCGCCGTTTGAGTCCTAGAATTTATTTAAGGTTATAAGGAAGAAATGATTAGATATTTCCGTGAAAGGATTGTCTATTGCCAATCAACACTTCTCCCAGCTGGTAGACAAAATGCTGAATTCTGTGCTGAAAGGACAACATGCTTTGGAAAGGTGTCTATAAAAGGAACCACTTTCTGCAATGTTAAATGCGCTGCACTGGAATAACCCATAATTATGCGTAAAGTTTAAAGAAAATTCCTTTGAAGTGGTTACGGTTTAATGGAGCACTTAAAAGCTTTAGCTACAATCCCTCCTCCTAGACAACAAAGACAGTTTATTGCTTGTCCCAACCCATATAACTCAGTTTTTAAACAATGCTTTTTTCTCATTAGTGTTTGGTTTTGCAATGCTTTCCAGTCCACACCTAGGGAGTGAGGCTTGAAATAATATTTGTTACACTAATTTCTATGCCTAGCTGGATTCGACATCATACGGTTGAAATCTTTTTTGTTTTTTTTTTAAATATATTTTTTGCAAATTTATTAAGGGGTTAGTGCTAGGTAAGAAGGAAAACGTAGGAGTCCAAAGGATTAAGTTTGCAGCATGACATGTGTTTTCGTTTCTTTTGAATGTTAAAAAAAAAAGGGAAATTTATAAAATCACTTGCGACTAATTGTTTCAGTTTTATCGTTACTTTGTTTTTTATACTTTTATCTCGCAAAATATAAATATCGTTAATCAGGGTATTAGGGGTTTGCAAAACCTTTGATCAACGATTTCTACAGGTAAAAATGATTAAAAAAATGGGAAATACTAGTGTACATAACGCTAGAGTTCGATGATTTTTACCTCCGTCTACACAAAATAATAGTTTTTCTTTTAATATTACTAACGATTTATTCAGCGTACGCCGACACTAATGATGAAGCGCTTAAAATTCTTTTTCTTTTTCATCACTTTCTTGTTAATTTGAAAAAATCGGCTACCAAAGCCCATCAAACACGTTCAGAGGCTTATGGTGACGCTGCTCCATTATAACCCAATTGTCGGTTTTGAGTTTAACGGTTTAAAAGTGAAATGTAAATGCAATTTTTTGGCGACTTGTAGCAAGAGTTGTCCAGGAAACGCTGTTGGGAAGTTGCGCCATACCTAGCGTATTCACCAGACATGGCGCCTCCTGATTACTACTTGTTGAAATCGGTGCAGTACGGCTTGGCCGGCAAGCGCGCCCGTAATGTTGGAGAAGTGCGCTGCACGATATCGCCATGTTCCCCAAAACATTGTAAAATGTTGTAGAAAACAGACATTAATAGACATAGCCAAATTTTGAACAATAAATGTCTTTCTTGAGTGAAAAAGTGATAAAAATTTTTGCAATCGTCTAATAAGACACTGTCTGCCATCTGCTATCGACACGTTTACGGCTTCAAGCAACTCGAGCAATCAACACAAGCAGTTAATGTGCTTAACAATTTTTAAAGATATTTTTTTGAGAGGATTTCCTTTAAAAGTACATAAAAGATTCTTATTTATTTTGTTTTAATAAATTCCTTTCGTGACTCTTACGATTATGTCGCAATTAAAAAAATTTGCTTAAATCGAATTTGATGCGCATCTAAAGGCAATCATTCACATTGGAATGTTATATTTCTATTAACCTTTCATTTTATGCTGATAGGTGATGTGATGATACTCTAAGAAAACACCGCCACAAATATGAAAACACACAAAAAGAAGTGAATTAGACGCGAAGAGTACAATTAGTAAAAACATGTGTTTGGCTAGTGAGAGAGATTTTAACAGAGTTTTACAAAAGCAAAACATTTGAGGGAGGGAGAGAGAAAGAGAGACAGCCAGAGAGTTATGTTGCAACGTCAAACCATGTGCTTTTTTTTTTTCTACACAAACCGATGAATGAATTGGGTTAAATGGAAAATACCTACATATATATATAATATATAGTATTAATGTTGAAAATTGTTTGCGAAAGAGAAAGGAAAAATAAAGAACAAGAAAAACTTAATCTAACGAATGTGTACAAATTTTAACAATTTTATGCTTACACACATGTATACACGTATATAAGAACAATTTCCATTTGTTGAGTGCATTGGTTGTTTTGTTTCTTTTTTTGGTTTTGGTGAGCAAAATTTTTCGTTTGCTCTTATTTTTGGAATTGATAAAATGAAAGGTACACTGACTGACACGTTGCAATTCCGTATTTATTACTACAAGAAATATGGCTTTTTTTGCTGGATAAAATTTTCTTCTTGCTAGCGTCATTCAAAAGCAACGCACTATAAATTATTTACAAAATCTATTATTTTTCTTTATACAATATGCGACTAACAGTAAATAAGTGCAACGACCTTCTTACCAAATAATCAAAAAGATAATTGTCGCAATTTTTTCTTTTGATTCAAATCATTATCATTTTTAATAATAAATGACCCGTACGTCCTTTATACTTTTATTTAAAATCTTTGTTTAAAAAAAAAAATATATATATATATATATATATATACATGTATATATATTAATTTCCAAGAAATTTTTCAAAGCACACCCACTACAGCAATCGTCTCAATTAGCCAATTCGAAAAACTAAATCAAACGTTTCATTATAAGTATATTTCAATTTTAGATATTTACCTTAAAACATTCAATGGTATTCCTTTCAGTACACTTTTAATTATATCGAATCGTTTTTTTCACATAATTTTTATTTTTTTCTTTTTGAAATTCTTTAAACTTTTGCTTACCGCACTTTGCAGAAAAACGTGTTCGCGACGCTGCCCTTTCTGCTTTTATATCTCTTTTTTTCAAATTTTTGCTCAAACACATTCACACACACTTTATGCCCCCGGATTGCTTGGTTAATCACAGTCTTTTTTTTCTATTTCTCTATATAGCTATGTATGCACATTTATTAACCTCACATATTGCCGACGATTCGATTTAGCGGTATAACGAAATATTTATTAAATTTGGGAGATTTTTCAATTTTTATTTACTTAAAATAATCACTTTCGTATAAATATATACTTTTATGCTTTTTCACCACATAAAACTAAAGTACTTGCATGTTAAATATATTTGTTTTTCGAATAAAAAAATTCTCACGTGTAATTCAATGTTTAATGACGCTCTTACTATAATAAAAGAATGGAATTTATTTGACATTTTATTTTAAATAGCGTTCGCAGCAAATCGCAAAAACACATTGTCTTTAGAGTTGCCAAGTTTGTGTTTGTGTTCATGCACTTTTACGAGAATAGAGTGAATTAAGTGAATAAATGAAATGAATTTTCTTGATAGTTGCTTACGTTGCAGTAGTAATTTCATATAGGAAAGTATTTTGTTAGTTTGTTAAGAAAAAATTTTACCTATTCCGATATTTTTGTAATATATATATATCCTGATTAATATTGCATTCGTTTAGTTAATGCTTTGAATATGTTGAATCAATTAATGTCATCTTGTTAGTCTATATACTGTATTTTTCAGACTAGAAGACGCCAATTTTTTCGTAAAGAAATTTACTCAAATTTTGGGTGCATCTTATGGTCTTATGGGAGCTAACATTAAAAAATTTTTTCAATTTGAGGATTGAAAGGAGTGACAAAGATAGTTTCGATGGAAGTAATACGAACGGTGAAAAACGAGAAAAGATGAATTGAATATTGCTAGTACTAGTTACAATAATAATAAATAAAAATTAGAATCCGAAACTAATATTAAAATATATTTTTTTAAAAATTTTGATTGATATTCTCCTATTTATATGCAGATTATTGCCACTTCAAATTAAACAGACAATATCATGCGGATAGGAAAAGTGTACGGGATAATAAATAATAATGGTTCTGCTATTAATTATTTTATTTTCAAAAAAATTTATCATTCATTGATGGATTGATTGATTGCCGTGAAGATGGATGTGATATGGCGCGAAAGAATGCAAAAAAATTGAAATTTTTGTATTCTAAGGAAGCAGAAATTATATATTTTTAAATCACTTTATTTAATTTTTACCATGTACTATATTTTAGTTATCCTTAATTACATGAAAATTAAAATTAAATAAATTCAAAGCGGAAAAATTTTTTTCCTGGTTTTTTTTGTTTTTTTCAATTTTGTTACGTTTTCTCATAAAAATAAATATAAATAAATCAATAATTGCTTGAATTACTGTAGAATACGAAATCGAGGTTATTAGAAATTATATAATAAATTTGTTTAAATACACAAAAATTGAAAAAAATTTTAAATTAATTTTTTCCTTTTGATAATTTTTTTTTAAATACTGCAAATAAATTTCATTTCTTGTAATTGTATGTATGATAGATATTTAATGTTTTCTTTTCTTTTTTTTTTAATTTATTCCGGATGTAAATAAATGTTCGTGACATGAGTATGAAACGCTTTAATGCAATTTTGAACTGCTAAGTCGAAAAAGGTACTTTTAAAGTTTATTATTTTTTTTCTTTCTTGTTTTTTGTTGTTGTTGTTTTCTTTTATTCTTATTATTCTTAATTTTTTGCTTTTTTGTTAAATATATTTTTTTAACGTCAAAATTATGAAAAGATTCAGTGTGATGGGATTTTAGCGATAAAGAGGATTTAATACACACACACACACATACACACATATACAACGTACTTGCAAAGAAGTGCAATTTGGTTTTTTTTTTTTTTTTGATTTGAAGAATAGGAGAAGAGAGATAGAGAGCAAGCGACAATGTTCTGAAACATTGTTCTCAAAATTTGAATTTCTTTCTTCATAATTGTTATTATTTATTTTTTAATTTTTTTTCTTTTTTGCCTTTGTTTTCTTAAAATCTATTTAATACTTAAGAACATATTTATGTTTATGAATAGTTTTTTTTTATGGTTCTTTGTGGCGTACAGTTTTTTTCTTACTTTTATATGTAAAGTAAGGTTTGTTTGTTTGTTTTTTTTTAAAAATTGAATTAAAAATAAAACATTTTTGTGCGCCGCGTCGCGAGTTACATAGGAAAGTTATGTAATGGATTGCAACATAATAATGAAGTACCTTAAAATATTAAAAACTAGTTTTCTTTTTTTTTTGTTTTTTTCTTAAAACATTTTCGGTTTTCAAATACGTTTCTTTCTATTGATGCTTTGCAAGTTCTACAACATTTATTTATTTACGCTTTAAGTATACAAAAATTCTTTAAATACAGAATTGGGGCAACGAGCAACGAGAAAAAGAAATCGCAATTTGAAAAATTCGTTATATAAAAGATTTTATGAAATATTTGAAAGATAATTTTAATTACAAACTAAAACGAGTTTACAGTCAGAAGGCAGATAAATAGATGAGATATGTTTATAAATTATCTATCCTTTCTCCTTCAATCAAGCAAGAGGGGAAAGATTTAATTAATTCACATTTAATGTAAAAAATCTTTTAACTAATTTTTATACATAACGTAAAGTAAGAAATGTCAGAAATTAATTAAGACCACACTATTACTCTTAATTCGAGAATAAGTTTAGGGTTTTGACGAATGAAAATAACGATCAAGTGATAAGAAAAGCTTAATATGTTGGTCAACAGAAATTTTATATAAAACGCTAAATTTCGTAAAGGCAAAAATCTTTCCAAAACGCTCTACGTCATTTTGCAATTTTGCAATGTTCTGTCATTTTACTCTCCATTTCGAATGATTAAGGTTTTACAAATCTTTTATTGCAGTAGCTATCCGTTCACGGCAAGTTCACCGCTACCGACCAATTGCCGCTATAAGCTCACAACACACAATTAAATGTCCTACTAAAAAATGATTTCCGAAAAATATTAAAAAATGGCGGCACCCAGTCACTATTAATTTAAGTAGTCCTACGACGTGATGTATAGAAAATTAAAAACTTGGGGCTGGAGTATGCTCAGCGGCACCAGCTCTGGTCCTACGTCCACGCTTTATTTAAAAAGAAAATAACAAAAAGACGAACAAATGTATCTGCAGACTTTTATCTAGAGAAACATGTGATTTTTTAGAGATTGATCTATCTGGCAAGAGCTCGAACGAAAAAATGCAATTTTCGGGTTAAACACTTTTTTGTTAATAAAAATGATATTGTTTTAAAAAACTGTAAAACATTCGAATGAGAAAAATGAAAATTGTCTGAGTTATGTTGTTGGCTGTTTTCAAATACTGCCTTTCGCGAAAAACGCATTTAAAATCTGAAGGACATGTAGACTGATCATACCGATCGAAAAAATAAAATGTTTTGACCATCCAAACGCCCATAATTGTCTTCTTAATTATTTAAGGTATCATAAAAGTCAATAAAAAATACGTTGGTTTTTCGAAAAATGCACAGCGGTGTTGCTGCTTGGAAAATATTTAGAAAATATATTGTAAATTATTGGCGGAGATTTGTTTCGCCGCTCGAGACTATTTTTGCAGTGACCAGAGAAACCGTACACACCGTTTTTTGAACCATATCTCTTTTTTATGCAGAAATTTGGTCACCCATCTTGTCTTCATTTTCCCATTCTGACAAGTTTTTTGAAAAATTGTTCAAGCAAGATTCATTTGCTACGATTTAGCTTGAATTCTAATCGAAGAAATTTTCATCAAAATAATGCAGTGGCTCATAGAGGTCCTTTGCGAGTTGTTGTTTCGACTCTGCCATTGCATTCACCAGATTTCGCTTTCTTAGACTTTAACCCTTTTTTCAAATATATCAACCGTTTTTACGAAAACTGTAGAAAGTCTTGCAGCCATGGAAATTGCAGTACTGTCAGAAATAATATACATTAAGCTTAAAAGAGATTGTTCTAAAGGTAAAATAATTTGCATTAATTTTCTGAACTTATAGCTTATCTTGATATTTCTTACTTTACGTTAAGTTATTGATTTTTTAATCAAATTTAATTTATGGAAAAATGATGCCCGATTCGAGAAAATTTACGAAATGTTCGCATTATCTGCGAACACTTTCATGAAAAGATGTCCTTTAGAGATTAATAAATTAATTTTCATAATTTGGTTAAAAAAATTAATTAACTTAGTCTTGCTTTCATAGGAAATCTTATTATGTATTGCACTGGAATAAAAACTAATAAAAAAAAAGAAAAAAAATTGAGATTGAGGGAAGAATACACACCTTGATTTCAAAACAAGCAAAACCAACTGTTGCCTGTCAACAATTTTAAACTTGGAGTAATAAAAACATCGAAGCAATACGACCTATAAAAGACAACAACTTTATCGGCATAGTGTATAATACAATTTTTGCAATTTGCGTCTCGATTTACATTGATGATGATTGTTTGGATTATGATTGCTGTTCATGTTGTGCGTATGTGTTATATTTGCTGTGGTAGCTGTTACGCCTGCGGTTATGGATGTTGCTAATTGTGGTATTAAATATTGATGTTGTTGTTGTTGATGCTGCTGTTGCTGTAACTGTTGGCTATGTATTATTATGTTGTTATTGTAGCGATAGCGTTGCGAGTTCTGGTAGTGAAAAAAATGAGTTTGGTGATTATTTACAATCGAGGTGACAGCAGCAGCCGTTGAGAAAGATGCGCTAGGTGCAGAAGCAGCAGACGCTGCAACGGCTGCTACAGTCGAAGTGGAAATTAAAGCAGCTGCTGCTGCTGCCAAACTGGTGGGTGTTACTGTGTTTGTCGCTGCGGAAGCAGCAGCAGCAGCAGCTACATATTGCAGCATATGATGTTTTTGTTGTTGTTTTTGATGGCGAGATGGCTTTTGCTTTTGACCCGCCTTACCGTGATGATGGTGATGGTGAAAATTGTGATGATGATGATGGTGATGATGATGATTGGAACGTTTCCTATGATGATGATGATGGTGATGATGTCACTTCTCTTCGCGTACTATTGCTGGCTGTTGATGTTTTTCGCTATTCTGAGCATTTGCTGGCGAAGAACTTTGACTTGTTTGGTGTTGCTGTTGCTGCTGTTGTTGCTGCTGCGTTTGCTGTGATTGCTGTCCTGTTGATTGCGGTTGTTGCTGTTGTTGCTGTTGATTTTGATTATGTATATGCTGACAGAAGGCCTGTAAGACCTCAAAATGAGTCATTAAATTGGCTGTTTGACTGTCATAATGTAAGTGACGAGTTATATTAGCACCTAAACGTCTTAAAAGATCGGTGAAAATCTTTTCTTCTTTGCGTATCCAAGGACGACGATCATCTTGCACTTGATACGGTGTTAAATGAACATGAATATTCATACCTCGAAAAAAAAAATAAAAAATTCAAATCTCACAAATTAAATTCAAAAAATTTGACTGCCGACCTATTCTAGTTAAAGTCTCCAATAGACTTCTTGATGTTATCCATGTGTTTTTCTGGCCGCCATGACCACCATCCAGCCAGTACATGTCTTTTATACGTGACAATAAACGTATCATTGTACTGTCATCGGGTGTCAAAGTTTTCAAGTAATGAAACTCATAAATAAACTGCAATGAAAGTTATTATCATAACACTTTATAAGTTAGTGTTTAGGTAAACGTGCAAAATAAAAAATATTCGTATGAAAATCGAATCTTTTTATAACCACCGCCATGTGAGTTTTATTACCAAACACCTTTCACAATTATAATTTAGCTGGTTGGGGTATTATGAAAGAAAGCTTCCTTTAGGAAACTTTCGACGTGACATAAGCAAATTACGTGTAATCCTTGATTTATAGACGGACTAATGTAATTAATATCCCTGAAGTATTAGTTAGTAACATAGTGGTTTGTTTTCTTCTCTCTACATTTACGTCCTGTTTTACAGAATTCAACGCAACGACAAGAAAACGGAAGAATTCAAGATTAAAGACGGTGTTATACACATGCATTGATGTTGTAGAGAAAGTTTTCAAGCGGACAGACACACCAATATACTTCGACCATTCTCCCTTTATACTTTGTGTATCACATGCGGTGGATATAAATAAAATGGAACAATGTTGTGAAACTTGTAACGATTTTTACACCGTTTATTTTTGTTTTGCAGACTCACTTGATTGAGAACGACACAACCCTTGCTGAAACCAATCAATATTAATTTGGATTTGTCCAAGTTTAGGTTTTCACGCCACCACAAAGGATTATTGTTCGTTTGATTGCATTGCTGGTGATGATTATTCGCTATGGCAGATGATGATTGTTGCACTTGCTGAGACTGCGCTGTTAAAGGCTCATTGTTAGTACTATTAAAATGTTGTATATTATCATTGTTTGGCTGAGTAACATTTTGTTGACCTGCATTGGTTGCAGCGGTGGCTTGCGCAGCAGCTAAAGCATCAGCATCAGTCGGCGATTGAACGGATTCACTATTCGAACCTCTATTGCCACCTGTTGAACCCTGTGAAAAAACGACAGCACCATCAGCGTCAACTGTTACATTTTCCTGAACCTGAAAAATGGCATAAAAGCGTAATAATTGTAATAATTGAAGAAAACAAATGAAGAGTAATTACTTGTAATATATCTATGTCCATTTCTTGATTACTATCACAAGTATTCGTAGAAGACGTGGAGGAAGTATCTGTACTAGCGTTTGTTAGAGTTGAAGAAACCAGGGCAGCAGCAGCTGCGGCCGCAGCAACAGCGGCAGCGGCGGCTGCCGCTTGAGCGGCTTGATGTAATATCTCATTCTCGGGTATCGATATTAATCGTTGCGATAAATTCTGCAGTAATCTAACAATGAAAACGATGAAGAACAAATTAGAAATTTTGTAGAGATTTTTTTTCACAAAATCAAATTTCTCAATACTTTTCCAAATGCTGCAAAGCATGATTCATAGGCGTGTGATCTGGCACACCTGCATTATTGCCGCGTACGAAATTATCAAAACAACTAAACGTCTTGAATTCCATTCTGCAGTGATATATGTAATATAAACAGAATTTAATTTATTGTAAAGAAATTGTTGAATTTTTCTTTTTTTAATATATGTAAACGTTTCGGAACATATGTTAGTACCTTACTGGACGAACAACTATAATATGAGACCTTGGAAATGCTTCACGCAAGAGTATGGCTGAATTCTCTAAATTATATTTCATGTAACCGCGACTATCGCGATTTGTTTCCATGCTTTCCGGAAAATCCTAGAATTTATTGTGTGCGAATTAAAAGAGTGCGACGAAACAAGAATTTCTAATAATAAAAGCAATAAATAATTTTACCTGAACATCTCCGCCGAAATAAACAACAGCTGTTGAATCTTCAACATTTTGCGTTGGCTGTCTGATGATTGGTGGGCAATAGACAATATCATTGGCTCGATTTTGAAAGCCAGCTACAGAAAATATTCGAAACGGACCAGCCGATGTGCTTGGTGTGCATAAACGATCAGAACTGCCACCAAGCATTACCTCAAAGTTCGTGAATCGTTCGCGCAGTTGAAAAAATATTTCCAATTTTACCCTGAAACAAGAATTTCGAAGTTCAACCTTGGAATGTAATCTCAAACATCTGTATATATCTATATATATAATATATATATATATAATCAACCGATATATATATATATATCAACCGATTTGATTCTAAAATCTTAATATTTTTCAAGTTTGCTATTTTGTAAATTTGTATTAATATCCCAGGAAACCTTTAATTTTTTTTATAAAACTTGAAATTTAACGTTAATTATTAGAAGTCCGCATTAACATTGAAAATCTTCCAAGAGAGGGCATGGTATTGGCTTCTCCTTCTCAAGATCTATATTATACTGGTCGACCTTCTTGTCATATAAACGCTTATTTTTGGTAAGAAATTTTAGTAGGAGTAGTGGAGCATTAGACAACGTGGTCGTAAAGACTTTCCGCTCCAATCCTTTTTCACTAGCATTTCTGTCAGTGTACCAAATTTCGTCAAAATATTTAAAAAATTACCATAGTTTCAACACTTGGGATGTACAAGGGCGGATATCCGATGGAAAGACGGATTTGCAAGTATTTTCTGAATAAATCTGCTTGATTAGAGAGAATCTATCTGAAGTCCTTAAGTCCTTTTGTGTGTTACATACGTTTGCACAAATTCACTATGTCCTGTACAAGTGGTGGTAGGATATAAGTAGCCTTTTAGCTTATTAAATGAATTCCCTTTATAAAGCGGCAAGGTCTCGCTTTTACTATTTAGTAATAAAAGTCAGCGGGATGTTTAACAATCAGTCCGCCTTTCCTGACTATAACCTTTTGACTTGTGCTTGTCTGACATATCAGTGAGATTTGGGGACGGAACTGAACTACATGTAGTAACTTGGCTACGTCATTGATTCTACATTAGAGACCAACGCAAAAAGAAGAAAATTACCCCTATTTATTTCTCCCCCTCTCTTTCTCGGTTCCACTTTCCTACATTTTTTGTTTTTTTTTTCGCCTTAATTAAATAGCAACCTGAGTCTTATACGATTGAAGGACTGCCGTCATGATTTGCCCACTTTTTTAGTATATACTTTGCATTATGAACTTTCGGTCGCATAATCGTCTACTCGCAGTGATAGCCAAAGATTAAAATCTACGTACACACACCTTATTCGACTTATATTCACTGATGGTAACTTCATTTTGCGATGCACAACAACAACAACAACAGCAGCAGCAACAATAATCGTCCTATAGAGTATTTACAAGTGCTCTTATCACTCTTGTATTGTAAATATATTTTATACACACACACACACAACATACACACAAATACGCACTTATGAACACATATTAATGTTTCTTCCGATCAATGATAGCAATAAATATTATAGCGATTTAATTATTTTTTTTTTTATATCGATGAATACACTAATCAACTGCTGATTGAATATTTATGCATTAATAACGGAAATTTTAATAATTTATATATAGATCGCAATGGATAAAAATGCACAGAGACTTTTTCCTTTTTTTTGTTTATTTTTACATTTATTGGATTTTATAGAAAGTTATTCTCTTTTGGCGGCTTTGGTTTATAATTAAATGCAAAAAAAAAACAATCTTTTCTAACACTTGTTAATTAATAATAATCATCTTCACGCGAATTCCGTTGACCACAACAACCTACGAATCGCGTACGGGTGTCTTCTAAACATAGCTTAGTATCTTCTTTCATTTCTTTAAGTTTAACACGGACCTCTTCACGCATTAGATTGTAACACATGGCTACCAAGCCCATGCCAATCAGCATATAAATAAAATTAATGGCCAATTTGGAATTCTGATCGGTAATCAATTGCAATTCGGAAACTTCGTTTGAATCGACTGTGGAGTCTTCTTTCATTTTTTGCGTCGCAGCACTAATATCTGATGGCGTTACTAACGAAGCGCCCGGTACAAAATCGCCGAAACCAATTTTACACAACGAAGTCATGCAAAAATAAAATGAGTTTAAAAACGACCATTTCTCCCAATTGGCAAACATTATGGTACCAGTTAATATGTAAAATATAATAACCCATAAGCAAGCCGTCGACGGTACAATGATTTTCTTGCGTTGCAGGCCACTTTCTAAGGCATCCAAGCGATTATCGATTGAACGATCTTGAGTGCATTCGTGCAAACTGCGATAAAGGAATTTGAAGGAACGCGCTAATACTTTACCCATATTAAGAAAATACAATATATATAAAGGTATGCCAAATGTTGCGTAAATGACTGTGAAACCTTTGCCCCACGGAGTACGTGGCACCATATTGCCATAGCCTATCATTGTAATGACCGACAGACAGAACATTAGGGCGGCGGGAAATGACCAAATCTGTTGAGGTGTTCTACCTCCATAGCCTTTTTTGATAAGGGCTACAAGTTGGACTTGATATTGCCGCAATACCATATCTGTATCATTAACCCATTGCGGTTTGTCGAATGTATTGAATTTTTCTGTAATAATCCATAATTCTTGTGAACAACTGTGTCGTAACTCAAGCGTTTCCGCGGCGGTTTTATCCTTGTATTGGCATTCGATGTATTGGAATGACAGCGCGCCGCAAATGGCATAAAATACTATTAACGCGCCGACACCGACTTGAGTGCACATAAATGTTACAAAATTGCGACAACAACGTTTAAAACGTTTGCGTGGTTGATTACTAGGCGTTGAGGATGAATTTGGTGAGCCGGCACGACTGTTGCGTTGAGAATTTTTCTGTGATTTTACCATTTTTTATCTTTTTAAAAAGATAAAAACTGCACTGCACAATATGGAAAACAATTATCACGAATTATATAAGATTTACCAGCAGACAATTTGTCTGAATAAAAATTTTGCAAATGTCCTTTGAAATATTTTGTGTGCATATATGTACATAAATTTAATTAAAATCACGTTTTTTTTTTTTGTATTAAATTTTAACCCATTTATACGAAGAATTTTAATAAGAAATCCGATTTTTATTTCTCTACATGTGCGCGATAATTCTAAAAATAAATTTTTTTTTTGTTTTTCAATATTAGCGCGCTTTACAACGCTAGCGTCTTATGTGCTTTACTATGCTCAATGTACTGGCCGCTAAAAAACTATACTCTCAATATCTTTTGCTATTCCTAGAAACGATGTAGATCTTCAAGCTCTAAAAGAGCTACTAAAAAAAAAAAAAAAACAACTAAAATGAATTTTCCAAATATCCATTCATTCATTCAAATAATAATCTATTGAAAATTATTTACTTGATTGGAAAGAAACAACAAGAGACAACGCGGAGATATCATTATTTTTGTTTACATTTTCCGCTTGATTTGCTCGCTCTAATAAGAGAGATAAAACGATCTGCACACACATCTCTTTCACGAAATAATCGAATTATTTATTCGTTTGTTGTTGTTTACATTTCTATCAAGACAATGAAAATGCATTAAACAAGTTTGATTTATCTGCAAGTTTGTTTAGCGCTACAACGAAAGAAACGAGAAAATTACTTTTTATTTTTAATACCAATATTTTCCGAGAGGCAGTAGTTCTCAAACTCTTTCCAAATTTTTTGCGCAATTTTTAATTAACGGTTATAAATATTACCATTGGGAGCCCGATAAGCTTATAGAGCGAGGCAGTCTGTCGGAATAGCGTTCTCGGTTTTTCTGTTCATCTTATGTCACATTAAGTTAAAAGTTGACTGAAGGTTTTTAGTAAAAATCTTAGATGATGATTAGCAAATCCTACACTTTACTACTGTTTTTGTTATGTTTATTTTTTTATCTGTTGCAAAGTTTACTCTCTAGATATACTTTATATTAATTACATTACACTTCAGTCAAGGAGTGTGTTGCCTTGTAGTAATAGCCTACTCATGTAGTCATATTTATTTCACCCCGGTAATCACTATAATTAACGATTCGTTAACAAACCTGATCACGTGTCCGTTAAATCCGTCTGCCTGACTTTTGTATTTAACTTACACGTTGCAATTTTTGGCATATTTTTACGAAATTTTCATTTGTTAAATGAAAAAAAAATTTCAACTGTCAAAATTTCTTGACAAAAATCGTTAAGTGATAGTGTTCCGGTTCTCTAAAATGATGTTAAAACAAACAAGCTCAATTATAATCGGGCGACGCCGACCACTACATACCTCACACCACCTTGCCTAATACAGTTATTCGCTCATTTTGGTAATAATACACCAAAAAGTATACATTATTTTCATGCAACGCGCGCGGAAGGTTAGATTTTCTCTGCATATAAGAGATTGCCTTTCGTGATAGCGCCTATCTAGGCCTATTTGATCCAAACTGCCTCTCGTTAATAGTTTTTACTGAAACGCTCCTATGAATTGTTAAGATGTCGTGAGGTATTTTATATGGAGTAGGGAAAGAAATAAATCCATGTGGTTCAAATTGGTTCCGCTTAATTTTTTCATTTAATTATTATCATGAACAAATTTTCATCACAAAAAATTTACCAATTAGGTTTTTTTGGCATACAAGGCGTTACGTTTCATGAGAATCCTTATATAGACCACATTTGATGAGGTAGATTTCTTTGACAATTTGCTTATATGAGGGGGTGTTCGAAAAATTGCCCTAATTGGTGCGAAATTTTCGCACTGAAATACTACTATTTAGCCACTTTTGCCGAGAAATTTTGGAAATTGCAATTTTTTTTCCACATAACGACTTTTCAGAATAAGACGTTCTATGCAAAATGGTCGTAAAAGTGGATGCAAACTGTTTTCAATAGCGTTCGTACTTTGCCCAAAGTACGTTAGTGTACCAAATTTCATCAAAATATTGGGGCTACGGGCAGATAACAAACGGACAGACAAGCTCACGTCGATTTAGAAAATGTTTACGAAGTGATCGGTGGGCCTACCTCAAGCTCTTCTGGATGTTACATAGGTCAGCAGGATTTGATAAACCCTGTACCACAAATGGTGTAGGGTATAAATATAGATCAGATGGGACAATTCTTCCTATGGGAAAAATGGCAAAAACCTACAATTTCCTAGTAGTTGCTTATAAAAATTGTTCTATAATAAAAATTAACTGTACCAACTGTAACAAATGTCTATTATATGTAACTCACACCATATAAGGGTTCTCACGAAAAGTTGTGTTCAGACTGCGGTTGAAAATGACAATCAAAACGATGGATGCGCACACAAAGGATAGGATTCAAGTCATTCAAAACCTTACGCTTACCTTAATTACCAATCTATACATGAATTTTTTGAATCTACAGTACAGTGGCTCTGCTCTGTGACAGTGTTTATTTTCCATCATTTAATTCTATCGAACAAAACAAAATTTTTTTTGACTTTATATTTCGCTCCTGATGTCTTTTACTCAAAAATCCATTTGAAATTCTAATTTTTCAAAGCCATCACCTTAAGTCTACTCCAACCAATTGGAAAATATTTAATGAAATGTGACCGCATCAGTTGATCAAAAGAAGCTTTCTGAACTCGACCTCTAAAGAAACATTACTTTTTAGTGAAATTTTAAGTCAATATTTTTTACAAATTATAGGGTAAAAGGTTTTCCTCCTATTGTTAGCCTGAACGATGACTATCAACGAAGACTAGTTTGAACATTATATATACTAATCTTTGCACAGTAACTAACTTCGCCTAAGAGAATTAAATGTACTAAGAGTGTTACTATAGTCAAAAGTGTACGCGGTTTTAATGGATTTCGCAAGTCTTACGTATAAACAGAAGGACAAATCTATTAAATTGAATCCTTTATTAATATGTTTTAGAAGATAAAAGAAAGGTACTCAGTTTGGGCCAAATTTTTTAATGTCTATCACAATCTAGGCACACATAGGTAAGGAAGATTCCTTCGTTTATACGTCGTGTACAGTATACATAATAAATAACTTTGTACAATTTATTAATATATAAACAATGCAAGTAAGTAAGTTAATTTCACATTGGTATACAATTCATGGTTCTTCGTTCATGTCTCTCACATGATTCTTGTAACTTTCCTGAGTGGAGAGCAATAAAAAAAAAAAGAAAACCTTAAGACCAAGTGCATTATTATAGTTTTAAACTTCTAATTGGAATTTAACCATACGCACACACACACACACACACACCCACCCGTTTATGTCCAATTCCGCTAAACTGTTCGATCAAAAGTGTTTATATATTCTATTCAAACTACGCTGTTATAAGCATTTTACCAACGCAATATCATATATACATTGCGGTGGATACAAAAAATATCGTATAAAGCAAATTCTAGTGGCATTCAATTTTGTATCTGCACATGTGCATGCTTGCGTATGCAATTGAATATAAAAAAAAAGAAATTGAACTTAGTGTTATACGTTCCCGCGCTTTCTAAATAATATAAATATACATTTTAATGTGTTACATTTATTACATACGTATGTATTTAATTTTAGATACACTTAACGCGTTTGATGATTAAAACTATACATGTATACATGTATATGAATGTGGGTGAAAATTGTGTAGTTAACGTTTGGGGTGGTAATGAATGTGTAGGTATATATGCGTATGTGTATATTTTAGGAAATACGATACATACTTACAATTTATTAATGACGATAGGGAAGAAAAAGAAAATATGTAAAAAGGTGGATTTACGCGCTAAAAAGCTTTCCTTTCGTACGAAATCCACAATGGAAATTGGAAAAATTTGGATTTTCTCACGTCCGCTAGCGATTTATTTGTATTCTTCTCTTTCCCTTTTTATATTTCGCTTGATATTGATGCGCTGAAAAAATGGCACAAAATGCACTAGCGCTCCGACCCTTTTCACTGTGGCTAACACCACTTTGATTTTCCTTTTTTTTTTTTCTCTTTTTATCTTATTTTTTTTGCTTTTTTTTTTTCTGTGCTATACACTACACCGAGTGTAATGTAATTGCTCGTTACGCTCACTTTTGTATATTTACAAACAGCATTTCATCGATGCTTTTACATAGTTTTTCTCTATTTTCAATGTTTTCGAAGTGTGTGCAAAAGTTTTTTTTTGTTTTTTTCTTTTTTACTAACTCTATATATAAATCATTTATTAATACTTTTTGTTCTCAACTATACTTCTGCCCAATTAGTTTATTTCGCTTGTTTCTCTTTGTTTGCGTTTTCTTGTGAAATTGTCAAAGTGTAGAGTTGCCAATATTAAAATTTAATACAAATCTAAAGAATATGATTGCCTCAGTAATCGAAATTCATTTCGGGTACAATAAATATCACAAGGTGTTTAAAGATAAATTACTATACGATGTATGATAGATACAATCACTGATGCTTTCGTATAAACATAAGTAAAGATACAAAGTTATCGATAAAGACGTTAGCACATTAAATATTGAAAAATAACTTGATTTGAACGATTATTTGATCATATCAGATGAATAGACAATGATATATATGAAAGATGTTAGTGAAATAATATAAATACATAGTCGGTATTTTCACTAAGCGGTTAAATCGCTATAGTAACCTCTACGTGAGTAGGCTTAAGTTGCAGACAGCGGATTCTTCAAAAAGTACATCAGATCGAGCTTTTCAAGTTTTTATTTTATCGTTTTTTTTTTTTTTTCTCAGTGAAAATTGCTAAGTTACTTTCTGCCCTTTACAGGATGCTATATATGGCATTTTCAAATGAAGGCCTTATGAAATCTTGCCGAGCGAAAGTGATAAAAAATCTGTCCGAATTTTCGAATCATAAGTTCACTTATTCATCTGTGAAGTCTTCCTCCAATTTAGCCCACAAGACGGCCGTATAAAAATGGATTGATCACCGATCTATTTGTTACTTGTTGCGTAGGGCGTGTCAATATGATCAATTGAATGAATTTTTTAGATCTTTTGGTTTTCAAATTTCACATTTGTAGCGTTCTTTTCATTTTTGCCCTGCTTTTCTTTAAAAGCCAGAAATTATGCGAAGAAAGGAAATGGATAGAATGGCAAGTAGAGATACAAGGACCTCGGCTCATGCCTGGTGTTTATTTTTGTTTTTTAGGCGATCCTGAGAGATAAATCATCAGTCTGTGGCGTATATCGAGTTTTGTATCTTCAGCAAAGGCCACAACCTAAGGGTACAGTGGGTCCCTAACTTTTCTCTTTATGCATTCAAAAAGAAAAGAAAAGGAAGCAAAAAGGACTGGTAGAATTAATCAAGGAAACCAATTATCAAAAAAAAAATAGTTCTTTCTTGTTTGTCGGTCTAAAGTTTTGTAGGGTGAAATCCTGAAAGAAACAATGCATTTTTCAATTTTAATGCTCTCTCTTCAGATTACTTACATGTAGTACTCTCGACATATATTATTTTACTTACTTTAGCTCAAATTTCAAAACCGCTGCATACTTACATTTCGATATAGATGGGCTGTGAAATTTTGACTTAAAAAAAGATTTCCAGAGAATTTTGCAAAAAAAAAAGAAAAAATAAATAAATGACTGAATAAAAGAAAGTAAATACGAACAGGAATTGTGCTTCCAACTTTAGGGCTTTTAGTTTCTGTGATAATCTGTGTTAAAGGATTTATTCAGTGAAAGAAAAAATTTGTAATATATACACTTTTTTTAAATAAATTTAATAAATTTCTTTTTTTGTTTTTTTATTTTTTTTTTTTTTTGATTTGATATTTATTGAGCTGCTTGCGAAAATCGCTCCATTTGATTTGGAAATGGAGAGATGTGTTTATTCTTATATATATATATATAATTATTTAGATAAAGTTAAAAAGGAAAAGATAAAGATAAACGATGCGTGTGTTTATTATATAAACTTTGTGAATGTTTTTTCATCTTAATTATGGACTAGCGGGTGTAAGTAAAATTTCTACACTTAATAGTTTTCAAGTTTTTTAGTTGGTTTTCCATTTCGTTTTTTCCTTTCTTTTTTTTTCTGTTTTATTCTAGGGGTATATTTGGCTTCACTGCACGTACATATACATAAGTGTAAAAAATTACGAGGATAAACCGTTTACATCTTGATGTGCACATATGGAAAAAAGTATATATGTCTGGTGTAATAAGTCAAGCGGTTATTTAAGTTAAATTTGATAATTTTTTTATCACTTTTTTCTTTTTCCTTTCTTTTTTTCTTTGCTTTTTTCGTTACAATTATTTTAGATGTGTTGGTTTATTGAAGAAGATATAACATGAGACGAAAATAAAAAAGCAAAGAAAAAACAAAAAAAAATATATATATAAAAATTTTTCAATTTTTACCTAAAATGTATTTCACTAAAATTTTGAAAAGGCAGGATAACAATCACCAAACGCATTTTTGTACCCATCACTGAAGGAAGACTGAGTTTGCAGTTTGCTATCAATATCATAGTCCATATATTTCTACCGACTGTTGCAACAGATATACGGATCTACGGAATACAGCTTTGCATGTCCATCTGGCCGGAATTCTTTTTTCAATTCTAAAGATTAAATATGAAAATAGGTTTTGAAAGATTGATATACTGGAAGCGGTAGGCAGGTAGCAAGGACCGACTCTTTCAGAGCACGTCAAGTTCACATGCACTAGTAAGCTTCAATTTTGCTATAAAAATAATTGAAATTTTTTAGAAGAAATTTGTAGCGACATACGCCATAAGTGAGCATGTATCAATGTGTTCATAATTCATGGGCATATACTGTCACAGTGCCACATAAGCATAAGGAGTCGGAAGTATGCACTTTTGGGAAGTATGAATTCTTGGGAAGTATGCATTCTTGGGAAGTATGCATTCGAGCAGTTAGATTTTGATCCAATTTTATCTCTGAGGTTTAACAATGCTTTGTATTAATGAAAAAGCCTGCGCCCGTTCGGATTAATAGGTCATCATTCGGTTGGTCGATCAGTTCTATTAACAAAAATGTCTTTAGAAATCTTTTTACAACCGAGACGTGCGCTTAAAGCGTTGGGTATTCTAGATTCGCCCTAAGACGAATATAAGTTTCTCTCTCTCGCTCTCGCTTCCTCTCTCTCATTTCTTTTTATTTTGTATCCTTATTTCATATTGATTTTTTTTTTTTTACTTTTATGTCTATTTTTACGTAATTTTATGAAGTTTTTCATTGTAATAAATTTCACGTACGTTTTCTTTTTTGAAAAGAACTCTTTAAAAATAAAAAATAAAAATTATAGAAAGTGCGAGTATAAATTTTTTTTTTAATATTTATTACATATTTTTATTTTTATTATAATTTTTTTTTTTTTTTTTTGGTACATATATATTAAATATATAGAATTTGTTTGAAAAACTGAAAAATTAAAGAAAGATTTTTTATTTTATACATTAATTTTGATATATACAACTAAACATAGATAAAAAGTCAGAGTATAAATTTTTTTTTTAATATTTTTTACATATTTTTATTTTTATTATAATTTTTTTTTTTTTTTTTGGTACATATATATTAAATATATAGAATTTGTTTGAAAAACTGAAAAATTAAAGAAAGATTTTTTATTTTATACATTAATTTTGATATATACAACTAAACATAGATAAAAAGTCACATTATGAGCAAAAATTTGAGGCCATTTTAAAAAATTTTACGAATAAATTTTGTGTTAAATATTTTTTTTGTTCTTTTTATAAATACATTTTGTGGATAAATTTTAAGCCAAACTTTGAAAAATTTTGAAAAAAGCTTCTTTAAAATAAAAATTTGTATCTTATACCCACTGCCGGATAATAGAAGAGAAGCAGGTTTATTACAAACAAATTCATATTTGATCGGACAATGATTCTAAAGTGATTCAGTCATGTCCGTCTGTCCATCCGTCCGTGACCCTAATGCCATTAAGAGAGCTCCTCTAAAGGGGGAATTTAAGTTACAAAATATTGATCGTAGGAAGTTTAAAAGTGAGTTTAAGAAAAATGAAAACAAAAACTGTAAAGAGGAGAAATTTTTCAATATCTTAGGATTTACGGTAGATATTGTCTTTAAATTTGCCTTTAATACATCTGCAGTCTCTCTTCAGGCATCATCGCTTCCCAAAAGTTTCTCTTTGAAGAAAAAACCTTAGCAAATGAATAGATTCTGGATTGGCCAGTCGTTGACACGCCCGAACTAAGACAAAAGTTTTATAGTTTTGATATGTTTACTTGTGGTATGGTGGTAGATGGTGAGTATCTGAGAATCACCCTAAAGCGATTAATAATTTCGTTATTTCTTAACGTGATTTGTTTTTGTTCTTAATAAGATTTTTCCGAACATATATATCACATATAATTATATATATATTGTTTTCGTTTTGTAATTAAAAAATTTTCTTTTAAAGCCAAAAAAAAAAAAGAAATTAAATAAAATTTTGAATATCACAAAATGTTTAGAAAAAGAATTTGTTTATTTTCACATTTACTTTCCTTTTAGTTTCATTTTACACTTAATTTAGAGACGAAAGAAATAAAAAAAAAAAGTATTTATTAATTACTATAAAAACACAAACAAATATAGGAAACATTTATATTTTCATTTAAAGCGAGTGTACCATTTCAAGTGAGGTTTGATGTATGTTTGTTTTACTTAAGAAAAAACGTAATTTTTTTTCTTTTCTTTTTTTTTTTTTGTTTTTTTACACTTTAGCAACTTGGCACTTTATTATGGTTTTATGGATTAAATTAAAATTTAAAAAAAAGTACAAAAAAGAAAAAACAAAACTTTGAAAAATATTTAATTTACCTGAAAAGAGTAGAAAGCAATCATGGCTCGTGAAAAATACCTTCTTAACAAGCACTTGTGTTACGTGAAATTTAAAAAAAAAAAAACATATTTGAAAGAGTTGGAAACTCCCGCCAAATTATAATTTGAAAAACAAGTAAAAACACTATAGTGGGGCACGGCACACCATCGCCAATACCCTACACCAGTTCGCTTAACGCTGTCATTCATATAACTTTAAAATAAATTTTCTTATGGGAAGCGATGATTTTCGTTGGCGCAGCAACCTTCATCACAATATCTCGAAAATTGCGACCTGTAAGTTAAATGCAGGCAAATAAGACGGGCAGATGGACAGACAAGCTCAGACAAGCGTAGTTTCATTGTAGTCATTTTCGTAATTGCCAGAACTGATTTGGAAAGCAGATGTTTTTAATTTCAGTCGCAATGGTCTGTACTATAAGATTGCATTAAATATGTAACATGGGATGTGTGTGTTGGTTGTGTGTTTTCATCCGGAACTTGTAATAAGAAGGTGTAATAGGCGAGCAGTTCATTTTGTCCCATACATGGCTGGACAAGAATTCACATTTTAAATAAAATTGAATTGAAATGAAATTCAATTCCAGTCTAATCAATCAATCGAAGTCGATGTAGGGGATCGGAGAGATGCGATTATTTTACAACTCTCTTTTTTTTTTTTTTATAATGTTCGCTACTCTCTTATTACATTTTTACAAGTGGAATTAAAACTTTTCGCCAATTTTGCTAAATTATGTGTGAGAACTATACACTCAAAAAAAAAAAGAAAATTAATTTAAATAATATTTTCATAATTACGTTAGAAATGATCTATTACGAACAAATATCGAAAGAAGAATTCTGTAGGTGAAGGGACAACATATCATTAAGTTTGTAATTACATCAAAATTACAATTCCGCCAAGTTAACGGGATCTCTTCAGTCGACCGGTTTTATAGATCAGTTAATTTTTTTGCCTTAAGTATAAAGGTAATATTGAGTTACACTCTACAGAATTTCTCTCAGGATAGCTCTCTTAAGGAGAAAAAGAAGAAGAAAAAATAAAAAAAAAAATAAAGTACACATAGCATCCGTTAACAGTGAATACAAACTAAGTCTACTAAAACATTATTACAACTTAACGAAATGTTTTTTCTTTTGTGTTTTGTATTTCGCATTTAATAAACATTTTAATTATAACTTTAATTAATTGTAATATTCATTTATTTATTTATTTAATTTTTTTAATGAACAAAAACTTAAACAAAATTTATTAATTAAAATAATTAAAACTGAAATGCATTTGAGGTATATTGACGTTTGTTTATAGTTGTTGTTGTTGTTGTTGTTGTGTTGTGTTGTCATTGTCGTTTAAACAAAATTTAATATTAAAAATTAACAAAGAAAGAAAAAATGTATTATAAAAATTAACTTTGTTATTACATTATTATTTAAATAATAAAATAATAAAGATACATTAAAAACTTAACAACAAAATAAAAAAATAAAAATATATATATATATATGTATATAAATATATATATATACATGAAAAAGAAAAAAAATAACAAAGAAAAAATTATTTTTATCCATTATTAAGCTTTTATGTGGAAAACAGCCCTATATTCTTTTAAATAAAGTTACATATATATAATTTTTTTTTTTTTATAGAATACAAAAGAAAAAAAAAATTAAAAAGAAATAAAACTTAACACTTAATTGAAACAGTTTTGCAAAGATTCGTTTGCTTAACATCAAAAATCAAAAATTTCTGTTTAAAAAAAAAAAAAAAAGACAAAAAATTAATGAGTTTAAGTTTCAAGTTTACGAAATGAATTTATCATATTTTAGTAGGGAGTACATTAGTACTCTTCACAAAGGTTAACATGAACGACCGCTTATCGGTATGAAGTCAGTGGATCGCGTGCTCTGCAAAAGACTCCATTCTTTTAATCAATGTGACGAAAACATTTCTTTTCATTTATATATGCGAGTATTAGCCCATCCGGCATTTGGTGTAATAATATTTTTGTATAGAGAAGTTGTAATAGTTTTGTCATTCCGTTTGCGACACTTATTTAACTATAGCAATAACATTTAGGAACGTTGGAAAGCATTACCAACTGACCTTCGATCTTCAAATCGTATACCAAAAAAAGCTGATACATTCCAAATCCTAACTGAAAAACATTAAAGTCATCACGGAAATAAGCAAATTAAATATTCGAAGAGTTTGCAGTAAATAACTTCATGACTGGGAAGGTATCACTGCAGTTAACTTTAAAGAAATGTGCTTTAAATGGCGGCCCAGAAAGTGTACAAATTATGCGAAATGTCAAATATATACTAAAAACTCTACTCAATAAATTCGTAGGATTTGGGCTGTTGCGCGCGCTATGCTATGTTTTGCTTACTATTGATCTTTTGTCCATTTTCAAGATACTGGATGAACATTATATTATGCCCAGTCCAAAGTAGCGACCCTTAACTTAATACTGTGGTTTATTCACTATTGGTCCTTTTCAAGATATTTCATGAATATCGTATTATGCTCATTCCGAAATATAAACTTCTTAGCAGATTTTTGTGTTTTCGTTCGTTTTGGAGCGTTTTTCGGCGGTTGCTACCCACACGGCTGAGTGCCGAATTGACTGCAGAGTGTGGTGGTCATTCGATATTTCATCCATTACCAATACACACAGCTTCGTTGTAGTTGCTGGTCAAAAGTGAACAAGTTTGGTACCGACTTCCAACAGAGCTTTCTCGTGGACAAAGTTTCTTACAGAACTTTTGATATCTTTAGAGCATCACTTGTCTCGTGCAACTTTACTTTTTAATCTTCAAAAATGATTTGGTACACTTTTTCAATGTTCTCGGGAGGGGGCAACTTCGGAACTCGGGCGACCAGAGCTTTGAGCTTTGTATCATTGATGTTCGCACGACCGCGTTTAGAATGAGGGAATCATTTCTCTACCATTTGTCTTGATAGAGGAGAGCAAAGTGTAAATCACATTTTGCCTGCTTTAGAGAATTTGTTTGAACCATTAACCAATGGCTCATCTATAGACGAATCTATTGAAGATTGCAAAAGTAGCCTCATTAAAACCACACCAATAATGGTCGGTCATGGTCACAAAATGTTCACATATTTTCCTTGAATGTTGGCACTACTTAAAAGTCATATGAATTCCTTTCTAGCGACAACATCTATATGTCATTCTTATGACCTTATTGAGTGATCATTTATTTATTGACAAAAGAGCTGATCTCTGCACTTGATGTGTGAAAAGTTATAACAATTCCATACCCTTTCCTTCAAATTCTCATTCATTAAAAGCTTCTCTCTAAGAGCTTTTCTGGACCCTTTACATTTATAAGAATATTAATTATCGAATATGTATGTTTAGAGCGTTTCTTTAAATACTTCTGCCGACTATTGCGATTTTCGATTCGAAACAGACTAAAAGGAGGTATGGTCAGGTATAAAATAATGCTGATGAGTATCAAAACTCAGTTTCGTTTCTTCTCTACTTACATTAAAGGCATCTCCACGTAAATAATACCTTCCCTAAAGTACATTTCATGTGCATATCGCCTTTGGAATGACAAAGTTTTGAAAATGAATATTTTCTCAAGTTACTTTAAATGCAATGGAAATTTATTGAACGGCAGCTAAGTGAAAAGTACTGTTTGTCGTCATAATTCCACTAACAGCTAAATCCTAATTTAATAATTTAATAGAGTTTGTATCTATATCTGCTATTGGCTCTAGGACATAAAAAAATTTTATTTATTTATTTTTTTTAATATATTACCTCGTATTTTGTATATACTCTCTCTATATATTAGTTAGGCATTTATTTACTGCTTGTATTTAAACAGAAGAAACCGTATTAGTTAATAAGTGTATATATTTTTTTTGTTGCTTTATTTAGCAATCATTGCAAAATTGTTTTCTTTGCCGTGAAACCATTTAATTTTGTGTATTTACTTTTTAATTTTTTTTTTAGAAAAATTTTGTATATTGTATTATACATACTATTATTTACAGATTTAGAAGAAAAAAACTTTTATTTGTTTACTTATTATTATTATTTTTTTTTTATGCTTAAGAACTTACATTAAAAGCTGCAGCAGCTTAAATGACACACATATGAAAAAAAACTTTTTTTTTTAGTTAAGATTTCACAATTTACAGATTTTGGTATTTGTTGGTTTAGGTTTTATATTGTTATTATTTGTATTATTGATATCTTTTTTTTTCTTTTTTTTCCTTTTAAATTGTTTTATTTACTTTGGATATTGCTGTCGATTAAGGACAATTAAAAAAAAAAAATCCAAGCTTACAAGAGAGAAATACAAAACAAATCGAAATTAAATATGTGGAGGAGAATTTTTGTTAAGGGATTTCATGACGATAAGTACTTTTCTGCTTACTACTACATTCACGCCTTGTTTTTTGTGGTTTGCAATTCTTTCTTCCATTAATCGCCGCACTATGATATTAGTTTATGAAAATACTCGCTTATAGCTTTTCAGAGACTTGTAGCCATGAAAAAGTTCATAATAAACCGCGTAGGCGATATATTTGAGGTTGACAGGGTGTCGTTTTTAAATTTCTGTAATATGTTCCAGAAAGAATTGAAAAATTTGGAAAATCGAAAAGTATAATCTGAAAAAGTAACTGCCATTAGACGTTTCCATTCCTATGGCGACTACGTCGGGCTAAACTCGATATTATATTAATTAAAATTATTAAATGTTTTCTTTCTCCCTTTTAAATAGCAAATGTGTTGTATTGAGATGTCTTTTTAAGCCTTTCTCGCAAACTAAGCAAGAAGCTAAACCCTTAAGCTATAAGCTCTGACGGATGTCTATCCGGTATTTGCTGCAAATATTTACAAGTATCATCCATTCACACAAATGATGACCGTTTGACATGTCCTGATACAAATTTATACAAACATTTATCCATAAGTCGGTGTATAGCTGCTGACATCGAGTAAACTGGACAGCTATCGATTATCGAGCCGCTGTAATAAGTAGTGAGCTTACAGCTGTCAATAAAAAGTATGTTCTGACAAAAAGCCGAACTTTGGATTGAAAATAGGTGTTTAAAGATTTATAATATTTTCGGACTATGTTCAAACTGTTTTCTGGGCAGCTTGTTCTATACATATCTTGGACGAGTATAGGCAGATCTTTTGCTTTGGCCAAGGTGAGCTTGCTTGGATATACATATTTTATATTTTGTAAAGACAGTCCACGTAACAAGTATTACTCGAACATTGCGACGCTTAGACTAAGATTGAGAGTGGAGTAGAAATGCGATGAAATGATGATCGCATTATTTTTACAAATCGAAATAAATTTTTTTATACCAGTTGAGGAGGAGAAGTCTTCAGGTTTTCTTTTCTTTTTATTATCATTGCTATATTTATAATTTATTTAAATCAAAGAAATCAATTCTAACGCTAAAAGTAGGATCAGTACTAGCAACTAAAGTTTTATGAAATGTTTCCCCTGATAGCTTTAGATTTTTTTTTTTTTTTATGCTAATTGAGTTATTTATTTTATAATAACGCGTTATTGTATTTTGTTTTTTTTTGGTATGCGGTAATTAGCGTATTTAACTTCTATTGTTTTTGCAAACTTTTTAAGGAAATTAAAAAAAAAAGAAAATTTTCCATTAAATGCACGGAGGTTTGGTTGTTAAACTGATTAGTGATTTTTCTCATATATATATATACGTAAACTACAATACAATTGAAATTATTTTTTAATATATTTCTTTTTTAACTTAAATATTTTTACAATTTTTATGACATCGTTTGTGATTATCTTTGTTGACGATAACATTTTAAGTAAAAAACCATATTTAAAACAAAAAAAATTATATTTATTAAGGTTTTTGTTTTTATTATAGTTTTAAATTTTCCTTTTTTTTTTTCTTTTTGGGTTTTTCTGTTTCTATTTTAATTAGTGCTAAGCGAAGACAAAGAAGAAAAAAACTTGTTTTTAATAATAATATTAATAAATGTAGTAGTGTTTTAAGGTATTTTTAATTTAAAAAAAAAAGAACTTTTTAAATATCTTTACAACATTGCTCGCATGCAAGTACATATACTTTTGCATTTATATAATGTATACAAACATGTACGCTACCTATGTTTTAGGAATCACTGAACATATCCAACGATTTGTTTGAGTGTATGCATGATTGTTGTATGTTATGTTATGCTACTTTATATACGTTTTGTATGTTTTGTATATATGTTTGTATATATGTCTATGTAGTAATTGGTGTGTGTGTTTGTGTGTGTGTGTGTGTGTGTGTGTGTGTGTATGTGTATGCAATTTAGAAAAAATTTTTAGGGAATTGCTAAAATTCGAAGCAATAATTCATTCGTTCTTACAGTGTAGAGCTGAGCTTAATAAGATGTTCAGGATGTTTAACCCTTAAGTGCGAACGTAACGTGTCAATGCGACTATATGTGGCCGGGCAATAAGGGCATAGGGATCGTTGAGCGGTATGCGAATGAAAATGATGCCAACGATTCGTTACCTCTTTGCCACAGGAACGGCAACGCCACATTGTACCAGGATCACGGGACGGCGTAAACATATTATGATAAGACATTTGATGATGGGAATTATCGCGCATTGTCGTACCAATTGCTGGTGATTGATTTAAATTATGATGACCTCTCATCCCATGATGGTGATGATGATGATGATGATGATGTCCGCCATTGCTGCTGCTGCGTATATAATCCAAACGATATTCGTTTTTTAAAGCAGCACTTAAATGCATGCCGAATGCATGATGTGACGGTGGTGGCGGCGATGTCGACAAAGGTGTTGATGATGCCGTCGACAAGGGTGTCGAAAGATGATGTCGTCCCTCTAGTCCTGTAACCAATGAAAAGAGAACACACACCACACAAGGGGGCGAACATCAGCCCAAGAGAAATAAACATAAGGGGGGAAAAATAGTCTTTTTTTTTCTTTGTTTTTGCTTTTTTTTGTTTTGACGTTCTATGTTTGCTTTGTACTGTAAAACATAGCTATAACATATAAATTGTATTTGCTGTAGCCTATTGATATAATTCTGATGACACAGAGATAGATGCGGAAAAAAAAAACAAAAAATAAGATATAAGATATAAAATATAATTAACTTAAAGTCTATTTTACAAGTGAAAGAAAATTGCATTAAAAAAATTATTGTTTATGTTTTTATTACATCTAGTGTTCGAAAAAGAACATGTTTCGTAGAAATATTTCAAAGGATTTTTATACTCATCATCGAACCATAAGGATGCATTAGATTTTTCATCCCGTTTGTAATAAGCATTAAGCAGCATATTTCATGTTTAGATATTTTTAAATAAATAGCGTAACATGCACTGTTCGAGAATTGAAATAGAAATCCGATACTTAAGGCATATATGTACTGTGGCCTTCGGGCCAAGTTTGGATATGGGCGCGATGCGTTCACAGTCACATCTAATTCAAAAGTCTGGTACAAGGATTTGCTTGTGCCAGTTAAAGGCCTAAATTAATACATTTTTCAATCCTAATAATAAGTTCGTGATGGTACACACTAAAGAATCTCTCTAGTGTTAATCTTAGTTGTTTTATTTAACTCTATTTTCTTTACCTCACTTTCAACTTCGAACTTGAATACTTTGATTTCAAAAAATATTTGGCCCGTGCCTCTCTATAAGATTTTTTTATATATAAACAGTTTAGATGAATAAACAAATTTAATATACAAGCAAAAATAATAAGAGACTAAGTGCTTAATTATTTGTTATAGAAAAAAAAACGTGATTGGGGTTAAACACTTCCAGTTCGTTTCTTTCTTTAAAAATTCTGGCTCGCAATATTCTTGTGTAAGTTGAACAGAGAGGTGTAACAAAGAACAAGAATTTATCGAAAAAGTTACTCGTAAAGTTTTCTCAGCAGGTTACATATTGGGGACGGCCGTAAACATCGCGCTCGCGAATATTACGCGATACATAATGAGAAAGATTTCTTATTATTCTGATAAATAATTTGCTTTATACCAATTGGTAGAGAATATCAAGTACTTTTAAAACAACGGTACATAACATTTACAAGAATTCGTTAAAAGTCATCTCTATTGTCACACAAAAGGCCATTAAGCGCACTAACTGTGCCAAGGAAAAAAGAAAACTGTGAAAATCATAAGTTTGGCGTAATTTAATTTTTGACTCCAGTTAGTTGACGTTAAGTTTCGAAAGTTAACTGGTAGGAAGGTTGTAATAAATTGAAATCAAGGATTTGCTGAATTCTTGGTCTTTTTCTGAAATTTTTCGGATAAAAGTTACTTAGGGCAAGCATTAAACGATTTGTGAATAAAAATTTAATTTATCACGCACTTGAAATGCATTATTCTAGGTAAGTTAATTTAAATTTCAGTGAAATATTTCCGGGAGATATCTGGAATGAGACCCTTTTATTTTTAATGTTAAATATTTTCGATCAAATAATTTTTGATAAACATTTAAAAAAAAATGTTTTAAGAAAAATTACAAAGTAATTTAAATTAAATCTTTTTGGATAATGTTTTTTTTCGCAGGTAAATTCTTTCGGGTAAGAAATTTTAGAAAAAAAAACAAAATTTAAGTAAAATTTAAGTAAAATGTTTTAGATGAAAAGATTTCGGCAAAGAATTATAAGTAAAACATTTGCCGGTAAAATATTAATAGGTAAAAGAAATTCAAGTAAAAGAATGGCTGGTAACAGACTTGCGGCCAGAAGTTTCCCATGTAAAAAGTGACAAGTAAAAGATTTTCATGGAAAAGGGTGTCAGGTAAACGAATTGCAACTCGTAATTTTCCAGGTGAAAGTATTTCACGTAATAGATGTACGAGTAATAGCATTCCGTGCAGAAACTTGAAGGTAAATATTTAAAGGTAAAGGAACTTCAAGTATTGCCTAAACAGGTAAGAGGTTCCCAATCGATTGATAGAAATCCAAATGAAGAAATCCCAATTGATAAAATTTCAGCGACATATTTTGGGTCAAAATGTTTTGAGTAAAATGTCGAGGATAAACACTTTGAAGGTAAAAGCTACACCCAAAACATTTATGACACAAGTTTGATTGGACAAAATCTTAGTTATGAAGGAACCTCTATGTGGAATACTTTAGATAAAATTGAAAGTTTAAAAAAAAATTTTAGTTAAACATTTTCCTCAAATATATAAACCATAGACCTTTTCTTTTCTTTGATTAGAAATAAAAATTTGTGGATATTGGATTTAAGGGAATTATTATAAGTAATAAATTTTAATGTTTAGTTTTTATCTTTGGTTTCTTTTGCGTTGTTAAACAGGTTTTATGAGTCGATTTAATTTCGCTTTCGAATCACTTGTTTTTATAACATTGTATGGGTCAAATTTTTTTAAAAGTTTAATCTTGTATTTGTTTAGCATAAGGTAAAATTTATCTAACAAAATCCTTATATAAAACGTAAATATAATAAATTTAAATAAATAATAAAAAAAAATAATAATTAAAAAAAACTATTCCTTATAAATGTAGGAATACATACATATATGTAAAATAAGAAAGTGTATAGAATTAATTTTAAAATCATTATTATATATATTTAGGTATGAAATGGGTTAATATTCTGTTTACTTACATTCCAGCGTGCATTACCGTAGTCAACTGATATTAATTATAAAATTTATATAATATAGCCTTTTTTTTAATGTATATATTTAAAAATAAATTGAAAAAAAAACCCAAAAAATGCCTCCATTGATATACGAGCTCGTTTCACTTTTTTTTCTTTTTTTTTTAAGTTTTAATTAATATTAGTTACAAATATTTATACGGAGCGACGCTTTGTTTTTTTAAAGGTAGCATATAATAAAGAAAATAAAAATTAAATAATAAAAAAAAAAATAAAAAATAAATTCGCAGAAATATTTTGCGTTGTTCTTGATTTTTTTTTGGGTGTAACAACGCCAGAGCGAACTTTAATGGATTTATTATAAAAATATTAATACTTACTTATATATGTGTATGAAAAAGGTCTACTAAGAAGGGTAGACGATGAAATATGTAAAAGAAATGTATAAACACACTTAAAATAAAATTTTGTAGTTATGCTCAAATAAATATAAAAAAAAAACAGAGAAAATAAAAATCAAAAGAAATTAAATTAAAATAAAATTACAGGAAATAAGGCCGTGTGTGTCTAAAAATCAACTCAAACCCTAGTTGGAAGCACAATATTTTATTTTCAATCATTCCACTAAAGAAATATTTTATTAAATAGTTCATAAAGAAAAGAAAAAAAAATACTTTTTTCTTGGTTTAAAGGATAACCCATTTTATTCAGTTTTTTTTTTTGTTTGCTTGTAACGTTGTGTGTTGTTATTGTGGTTACGTTTTATTGAAAAAAAAAAAACTGTTTTTAAACTCAAAATTATAAAAAAAAGGTTTTTTTTTGCTTTTTTTTTTAAATTGTTTCTAACTGTTTTTGTGTATGAATTATTAAAAATAATTTAAAATGTTTTGAATTTTAAACTTTTTTATTACTTTTATTTATTTATTTAAATTATTCATTATTATTTTTTATGTTGTATTTTCTATAACAAATGCTTAAATTTTTTGTTTTTTTTTTATATTTTCATCAACTTTTGTTATAATCATTAGAAAACTTAACTTAATTATAAATAAAAATTTCTTTAAAAAAGTTTCATTAAGAATAAGTGCTTGTTTGTTTGTTTGTTTTTTTTTTTTTTTGATTTACGTATAAATAAATCTAAAATTTTTAAATAATAATTAAAAATTAATTTTAGTAAAAGTTTTAATATGTATATATAAATTTTAAATTAATAAAAATGTGGTAAACATTTTTTTTTTCTGTTCACAAACTGTAGAAAAATATTTACAAATAATTTCTTTTCCTTTTCTTATTTTTTTTCTTTTCAATTTTCGGTAAATTCTACACATAAATAAAAAAAAAATACATATAAATAATGATTCAGGTATAAAGTCTTTAAAAAAAAGTGAGTTTATTTTTTTTAAGGACATTTTTTTTCTAAAGGTAATAACGTTAGGCTTAATGCTTAACGCTTGACGTCATAATCATCGTAAAGACAAATGTTTGGCATGTTAAATGTTTGTAGAGATGTTCGTTTCTCTTTATTATAATTGCACAAATATGATTTGATTTTTGATTGTTTTGTTCGTTTTTGACCTTTTGACCAAAAAAACAAAATATTTTAGGTTGGGATTTTTCTTTTTCTAGATTTAATATAAATTATTTAAAAAATAAATTATAACTTTATGTTTTTTCGTTTCTCATACTTTTAACTTAAAATTTTCTTTTCACTTTTTCTCTTTCTTTCTTTTTCAAAGAAAAACTAGTCATTATTGCACATACGGTAGTATTGGTATATAATTCTCACTTGCTCTATCTATATCATTAGTCTGATATTTATGTTTACATTTTAATCTTTTATAAATATTTATTTTTTATTTTTTAACAAATAAATAAATAATCCTTAATAAATGTTAAAAAAAAAAAATTTGTTACTATTTATTAATTTCATATTCATGTATATGTGTTATAATGTCAGTGTATGTGTGTGATAGAGTTTATTTGGATTTAGCACCATTTGCTTTCTGTTCTGCAGTATTTAGGGACAAATGAAAAACAAAACAAAAAAATAAAAAAAAAAAAAAAAATAAGAAAGAAATTATATTCGAATTGACCCGAATTTTCTAATAACCACCATTAGCTTCCTAAAGATATTTTATCGCAGGATAAGGCGCAATTCCACGTCGCGTCATATTTATATTGTTCACGCTTCGCGTTTATATATATATCTATTGTACACAATTTAGCAGCACCTTATAAAAGTTTATTCAAACTAAATAAAAACTATATTAACTTCTTTTGTCTTTTTTGTGTATTTTTTTTGTTTTTCTTTTTTTGAAAATTGCGAAGGGACTCAGTTCGTTGATCTTTGCGCAGGAAACATTTCAAATCCAATTTAAAGCTTAAATCTGGAACCTGGGAAAGTTGAAAGCCTTGATGAAAGCCCGGGAAAAAAGAAGAAGTTGCGAGTTTTTGTATGTTTTATGGATCGGATTTTTTAATGGAATCCAACGAGAGAGATAGGAAAGAATGTAAGACGAAGTTTGATTTTTTTTCTTTGAATAAAATCCTGAGGTGATAGCCGTATGCTACTCAAACGGGATGGATAGCCACGCAAACGGAGTATCTAAGAGATCGACCGACGGACAAACATGACTACATCAATTCCGTTATTCATGCTGATCAAAAATACATACATTCTCTATGGGTTCTCCGATGTATGTTTATATGCTTTGCAAAAATCTTACGAACACACAATTCACTTTGCCGCAAGTAAGTATGTAGCGTCATTAAGCGGACACCCTAAGGATTTTTTAATTGCAAGCGTGTTAAAAAGCTGTTTAGGATCGTTCCTGCAATGAACTAAGTGCTTATTACGCCGGGGTGGGTGCGATATGTTAAAGCTCAAAACGAAATAACGTAGGAGAGGAGGAGAGAGTATCCACAGCCTAGTCGGTAAGTGTTATGCCTTTGCCGACTGAGCACTCATTGTATGAACCCGCGATAATCTAGAGACTCTCGGAAGCGACGATCTCTCTAAGCCTGGTAATATATTATATTAAAGGGATTGAAAATAGAAATGGAAAACGCAGACTGCTGCTGCTAACCTTGAATTTGTCGCGGATATTTCTTACTAATATTAAAGATTTCTGATAGTTCTTGGGAAATACACAGTCCTCGTTATCGCTTTAACACGCTTACATTTACTTGAAAATTGCCTGAGATGATGGGTATGTATAGAAGGTCCTTCGGATTCTCTTATACAAATTTTCGAACGAATCTTTTTGTTAGTTTTACATTATTGATAATAAATAACTTTCGATTAAATACCAATCACAAAGAAATATTAAAACGAGCAAAAGTGAGCCGTCAAGACTTGAGTCGAGATAGAGTTTTCATAGAAGGTATGTATGTATGGCGGATTGACAATTCGAATTTGAAACGAGTGTAAACACGATAGGGAAACGCGATTAATGCAAGTATGAAAGAAAAGGAAGAAATGGAATTAGTTAACAAAGAAGAAAAGAAAAGAAGAGACTTATGAAAAGTAAAAATGAGGAAAATCCTTCATTAATTTTAATTATAAACTGATCTTTAAGAAAACAAAAGCTTTTTTTTTTGGTTAGCTATAAACATGCAAGAAGAGAGAGAGACGGAGGTAGATAAATAGAAAGTGGAAACAGAATGAGAGAGAAGGACAAAGAAACAAAAGAAATCCTTATTTCATCGAACACATACACAAAACTAATTTAAAGGACATATGTATATCGATAAATGTCTATAAAGTTAATTAAAATTATTTTGTACGTCGGTTTTAGTAAAAAAAAAAAAAAAAAAAACATAAAAACAATAATCGCTAACATAAAAGATTTATACGTGTTAGAAATGAGTAGATGTATAAAAATAAAATTAATATGATATTAATTGTGTTTTGTTTTTTTGCTTTTTGCTTTTTGTTTGTTTGTTTGTTTTCATACATTTTCTTTTTTGTTGGCTGGTTTGTGCATGATTGCATGATAAAATCCAGAAGACAATGATAGATAATAACACTTAAATTAATTGCATTCTTTTTGGGCATATATTCTAAATACACATTTATATAGTAGAGAGACAACTAGATATAGGAGAAACGTGTTGTTGTTTTTTATGTCAATCTGTTTGCTTTTTTTTTGTAACATTTATTTACACATCAAATCTCGTAAGATATAATAATAATATGAGGAGAGTTCTAGTTCAAGCTCAATAATAAAGTTTTTTTTCTTTTTTTTCTATAAATTTTCAATTGGGAAATTATTGTTTTTATTAAAATTAATCTGTGCTGAAAATGAAAAGTTTCTTTATATGCTTCTTATCAATTGTGTTGTTTCATAAATTCGTGGCGTTTTCATTTGTGTGTTCACTTCCTTTCCATCTTTTCCTTTTTGTTATTTTAATTTCCATAAGTCATTTTAAAAAGTAAGGTCATTGGAATTGGAATTTCCGGAATGAATTATGAACCAATTGTCGGTTTTCATCGAAATTGGGAAAAAGTATCGAAAGCGCAGTAAATAAATTTTTCACTCGAAAATGGCCACTGTAGTTTGGGATAAAAGGCGATATAAGCGAAGCCATCGTACGAACTAATTTCGTCAAATTTTAAAATATCAAAATGGTTGCGAAAGATCAAATTTCTCATAGATGATCGTAAAGTGTAAGTTGTAAACTAAAGAACATTTGCTGTTACCGATCGATCTATGCCAAGCAGTAATACGAAATTAATTGGCCAAGTTTACAACGGTAATTGGTCAAAGTTTTGATCAATCAATTTTAGTTTTGTGGAAGACTGTTGGAAAATGATTTTTCATATCTCAATATGACCGCCTTTTTTTGCTGGATTATACTAAACGATTTGTTTGATTTACTTTGAGATGAGCGCGAGAGATGAGAATTTTCTCAAAAGCTATGTAAAATAGTAAAACCTCTTGACTTTCAAATAGGCAAACAATCAGTTAGGAAGAAAACTGTCCATAAGTAACGATAGTCCCTTCTCCACACTGTCAATCGAAGAGGATCATTGAAAAATCAAAAACATTTCTTGATCATATAAACACTCTTACTAAACCGAGTAAGCTATTGCATGGAAAAGTGATGTTCACATCAACAACAACAATGCAAAGACCCTGATGACACATTGAGACTTCAACATTATAGTCAACAATTGGCTTGATGCTGGAGATAAGAAGCCGATCGAATCAAATCTTGACATAATTCAGAAGTATTTGGTAAATGAAGGCGTTCCATTCTAAGCATGCACTGTTCAAGATCAAGATTTCCTTTCATTTAAAGATAACCTTGAGAGCTCCGGTAGGAATAATCTTCAGTATTTCTAGCATTCTTTTTCGGATTTGTTCGTGAAAATCGTCATGATTAGTGGAATGTGCAAAATTACTTTAAACAATTCTTCGCCCTCTTGAACACACGCATCAATACATCAAAGTGCATAGAAACAAATTGTAAACAAATGTGGGAAAATATATAATTACTTATAGTTACATAGCGATAACATTTGATAGTTTAATGTTTAAGGAAACTGAACGCCAAGAATTTATACGACAAGCCAATGTTGTTTTGAAATTTAACGATTGATTATTGTTACGTGTATTATGTTTCGCGATTAAAGATAAAAATTGAACAATCGGCCTATTTCTGCAAATCAATGCAATAAAAAGTATGCACACATAGTTATTAGCTAACAATACAGTTTCTGGGGTCGCGCAGACAAATCGCTTTCAAAGATTTTCTTTTCACTTTTTTCCATTCATTCATTCCACAGAAATAGGTTATCGAATGTAATATATTTTGCGATATGTGGATAATAAATTTTTTAAAATTTTTTTTTTTTTTTTTTTTTTTCGTTTTTTAGGTGGATGGATGTAAATTTGTTTGTTTGGTGGGTATTTTCAGACAGATTTACTTTTTATATGAGTAAGTAGTTAATAATAGCTTAATAGAAGTAAGAAGAATAAAGAGAGAGAGAGAGAGAGAGAGAGAGAAAGAGAGAGAGAGATAGAGATAGAGAGAGAGAGAGAGAGAGATAGAGATAGAGAGAGAGAGAGAGAGAGAGAGAGTTTCAATTGATTTTACTTTCAATAAGAACACATAATAAACACTTTTTTTTTCTACGAATTACTTTCTTTGTTTTTGTTTTTCGGAGAAATAAACCGCAAGTAATTAAGAAATGACATAACTTTCACATGGATTCAAATGTTTGGAATTTTCATTTTCGTTTCCTATAAATGAAGAATCGGTTTACAGTGTAAGATCTGGCTGTGCTTAGCTGAGGAGAGCACATGTATGCAATGCGTTCAATTTTCGTGCATTTAAATTCGAGAAGCATTGCTTACTAGTTGTGAAAACAGCGTCTCGCAAACGTAAGCTTAACACGTGACAATTAGGAAAACAGTTTACAATGCATGGAAGAGCTCATAAGAATATTCGCTTGTATTTTTACACCTACCGGCAAGGTGTGATTGGTCGTACTCTAGACTACTAGTTTGCAACATTCAGATGTACGCATAAGAAGTCGTATAAAGAGTGTGCATTTTTGGCCCTTGGAGCTTTCGAGTTTGCTCGATATCGAATATAAATACCATGAAACGGCCCTAGAGCATCTTAATGCTGAATCCGATTGTCCCTTCTGACCTGGCGGTCTGCTTATTTGACAGTTCTCAGTTGCAATGCTTGAGCCAAAAAGCTGAAAGTAAACGCATGCATTCCATTTCGAAGGCAGCGGATCGCCATTGAAATTGATAGAAGTGTCCAAAACAAACTTACAATTGAGAAGATAGGCAATTATAACTGATGAACTAAGGCAGGCGGCTTAAGTTAAGGTTAGAAACCAGTACTCTGTGTATTTATTAATTCGAAGCGCGGTAAGTATGTTTAAAACTGCAGTAAAAGGAGGACCTGTTTCGGTATAGGCCTATAGGTATGCTTGCGATAATTGAAAACTTGTGACTCTTGATCTTTATACCAGTTATTGGACAAAAAAAAGCAGAACGTGGTCGGTATGGAAATAAGTTTTACCGCTCCAAGGCGAATATATTTCGCTTGTTTATTTCATGATTTAGCAAATTTAATAAGCAAAAAGGAGGACATTTGTAGCGCATTGTTGGTCTATTATCTATACCATCATAGCTATAAGAAGTTTTGTTATGTTTGTGAGCTTAAGTAAAAACAAGTAAAAATGTTGCAGTCGTCCATGGCCCATCATTAAATAGCTCACGCCACTTCATTTAGTACAGTTATTCATATATAGCTACTTTTTAACTAAGGTGTTAAATGGAAAGTGATCGAAAAAGTGGACCGATGCGAACCATTTTCAATAGCATTTGTTTTTGGATCAAAACAATGTACCAAACACATCATCAAAATATCTCAAAATACAAGAAAATAAGACGGACAGACAGACATACCAACTTAGAATCTCTTCATCAAACGATCGATATGCTAAAAGATGAGTACATCTACACTCTGTACCATAAGGGGTGTAGGATATAGTTTTATACAAACAATTGCAACGAAGACTTCGAATCTTTAAGATTTCTTTTTTCAAAAAATACTTATTTCCAAGAGGCGGATATAGTTCGGTTACACATATATACATTATCAATTTGCATGGGTTAATATTACTTGCGTACTCGCCAGTATCTAAAATTTGTTGGAAATGTTTTTGCTGAATCTAAAAGCGTTTTTCTTTTCTTATTTTTAGGTTAGGAATTAATGATATTTTGAGGATTGTGTTCGTCTTTGCGTCTATTGCATGTTAAAAAAATTTCAAATGCAGATAGTAGCCGCTTGGTTATTTGTTTAAAATTAATTTATAAGAAAAGATTAAAAATTCGTAAAAATTTATTTTACGTTCAAAAATTTTTGAAAATCACTACATAAGCAAAGTATTTAAGATCATTTGAATTCAATTATATATCGCGTACGCCTACATGCGTATGCAAATGCAAAACATTTCAAAGAAAGGCTTAAGACGGTAAACTGACTACATTGTTATGTGCATTGTGGCTAAAGACTATAAGAAGTAAAAATTGAGTAGTGAAAAGATCTGAAAGTTATATACATATTGTTGGAAGATCAGTGGCTTGTTTTCATGTTATGTCATTTCTGCGGTTTGTTTTTATTCGGGACTTTTGCTAACTACACAGCAAGTCGACGATCAAGATTTTTCCATTTTTCCTTCTTCTTCTTCTTCTTTTTGTTTTTTAATAATATATATGCACCACACATTTCCTTTCACGTCATTCATTTTAAGCTTTCAGTATAAATTTTATTCTAATCTTAATCATTAATAAAAATTTTTAATATCTGTCTGTTACGTTTCCTGCTCTATTTGGCGATATAATTAATTTAATGTTTTCTTTTTTTACACATAATATACATATAGCAAACTATATGGAATCTCTAGATATACATTGTTCTTTGAACAATTAAAAAAAAAAACAAATATGTGCTATTCGCATAAATGCATTAATGCAATCAAATATTGGATGAAAATCTCAATAGGTTTTTGTCTCCTTTCTCTTTCCTCTATTATTATTTTTGTTGTTGTTGTTTTTTTTTTGTTTAATTTGGCAATCAATGCAATTTATTTAAATATGTAATTGTGCTATGGATCAGACGAAACCTTCCTATCTATCGTTAATGATAAACTTGTGAAACCTTATTTTTTTTTGCTAAACATAATTTTTTTACGCATTTACGCATACTTCGATTGTTTTCAACTCCTTTTTTTTTGTTTTTGTATATGCTTTGTTTGATGTTCGTTTTTTAATCTCGTAACTGTTTTCAAAATTTCATTTAATTAATTGACATCTGTGACTGATGGCTGAAACTTTGAAATTTTGGGGCGACAAAAATAAAATAAAAAACAAAAAAAAAAACTTCAACTTCAACTTGTCTTCAGCTTACAAACTTTAATTAGCTAAAACGTCGTGATTTTTATCATTATGTTGTTGCTGTATACTCGCTGGTGAGGTTTGCTGTAAATATTCTTCAATATTTAATTGATCAGCTCTCTTTAGATCATTATTGGACTCTTCCTGATCATCGCTATCTACTAAATTGAATATAGGTATCGATGATCGGGAATGAGGATGATGATGATGATGATGATCTTGATGATGCGGAGGATGATATGTCATCTGTCTGCTTGTAGTTATATTTAAAGCAGTCTGACTTCTATTGAAATAATCTAAAATATGTTGATTTTTTGTTTTTCTTACTGCTGGTGTCGCTGGTGATGTTGGAGACGCTAATGGATTATCGAAGCAAGTTGGTGCGTAATATTGATACGTCGACGACGACGATAGGGTTAGCGCAGTGTCATCATCATTATTACTGATTAATTGTTGGTGTTGATGATGTTGGGATTTGTGCTTTTCCATATGTTGCTGCCGTTCAACATTCCAAGGGTTCGTTGCCGTTGCCATTGCCGTTGATGCTGATGCTGATACTGACGACGACGTAGTTGGTAGCGTATGTGTTAGATATGGATTAATTATTGCATTGTTGTAATTCCAACCGGCAAACGGTCCGTATCATTCATTTGCATTATGTGATTGCTGTTGGGGATGCACTGCACTTTTATTTAACATTTGAGGAGTTTGCTGTTGTTGCTGTTGCTGTTGCTGTTGCAACATTTGCTGATGCAACAAATGCTGTGTTTGTTGCGTTAAATTGTGAGCGTGTTGCTGCATTTGCTGTTGATGATGTTCACGTTGCTGTTGCTCTTTCTGCTGAGCTTGGGCCGCATTAAAAGCAACCGCTGCCGCGGCCACCATTGCCTGAGAGGCGGCTGCTATTTGCGTGGGCGTTGGCGCTTGCGTGGCTGAGGACGGCATAAGATTTTCGAATTTTCTTGTGTCCGGATTATACATGGGATGTTTGAATTTACAATGCGTACGCAAATTATCGCTGCGCGTATAGGTGGCCCGGCATAACGGGCATTCGAAACGTCCGGGAAAATGCACATGATAATGATTGCGTATGTGTGTTACTACTTTGCCGCATAACTTGCAACGATGCAAATTACAGCCGCCCGACAAACGTTCAAATGTTAAACGCATATGCCATGCTTTAGATCCTGTTCTCGAGAAAATCAAGCGCGCATTTGTTTTTTTTTTTTGTTTTGTTTTTTTCGAGACCAACGATCAATTATTTAGAAACGTTACACATTTATAATTGGATTTTTATCATTTACGTTTTTTTATTTCAGTTTTTTATTTTTTAAATTACGTTTTTGTGTTTTTTTTTTTTGTAATTTGTTTTTGTTTTTGCACAGAGAAAAAAAAAAGAAGAGAAAAACAATGTTTTTGTTGGTGATTTACAAGAAAAACAAATTAAAAAATGTTTATAAAAATAAAGGAAAAATCTTTTAAGCCTTAAATTGAAAAATGGAAATATTCTTAAGAAAATGTACACTTAGACATATGTATATATGTGTAGGTAAAGTCTAGGAAAAAAAAAAACACAGAATTATCCTACAGCGGTAAATTATTTGAAAATTAAATCCGATTGTTTTTTTTCTTTTTTTTTTTTCTTAAATAAAACAATTAATAGAGCGTAAGACGAAAACCCCTTAACTCGAAAATTATTATTAAACTTTTAAGTTTAGTTTAGCGTAAAAGGTGCTGCGATATGAATTAGTTATGAGACTAGAGAGGAGTTTAAGCGAAAGCGTTTTGAGCGCTTGTGGTTAAGCAAGAGTTCTTATATATTTATTGATTGTTTTCCATATCCACCAATGGATTTGATTTTTTTTTTCCTTTTTTCTTTGACTGGGTCGTATTTGTAATGATATCTAATGATATATGTATTCGGATATACTTTTAAACCGACGACAAAATTCAATTGGAATAGCTTCGTTCGTTTGCCGGCACTGCGTACTGTGTGTTATGCCCACCACCCAGAAGGTTTAATGGCAAAATCATTTTTTCATTTCCTTTGCAGTACGCTTAGCTGATCGCATTAAGGGCAGAAGTAGATATAAATGAGTCGTTTATTAAGAAAGGATTAGTTTTGGATTTGGATTGTTTTTGTGTGTATCTAAGGTGATGTCTTCCTACACGCGTAACACGGCGACGGTCGGAATGAGGTCAGGAAAAGGGAAGTGACAATTAGTAGATGTGTGTCCAATTATGTCTACAACGAAGTATGGTTCATTTAAACTCCGGAACACTAACTTCATCGTCATGGTTCATGGTTCTTTTGCATTCCCTGTATACCGTGGGAATATCTTGATCATGACTATTGAGATCCAGTCTCCACTATGAAGATCAAATAAGGATTCTAATGGAGATCCGTTTTAATGAATTAATTGTTTTCCGATATTTTGTTTCGGAAATTGTCTCGAATTTCGCCACAAATTTATGCGTACGAACAATATTTTGTTTGAAAAAAATATTGAATAGAAATTGACTTAAGTTGCATTCGCAATGAATGGGTCATACATCACACTTCATGAATTTGAGATACTGAGTTGATTCACTTATTGACATCAAGTCATTGACACTCCTTCCAATAAATCGTATGGAAGGCATGGTATGGAGCTTTCTGAGATTAAGTTGTGACATTCAACCTGGAAAAATCTTTTGCTTGCAATGGTACACATTTCAGTTAACTTCGCAAATGATCCAATATAGTATTCCTTTCGCTCTTAATCTCATTATAATCATTGCTATAAACATTGGGCCACACATTGCCAAAAGAGTAGTCAATGATTCAGGCAAAGGTATTAAATGAACGGAGTAAAGACTGTACAAAGACAATGAATGTGAATTTCTCGATTTGCCAAGAGCTGAATATTTTTGCAAGCACTTACTCTCTTATCCGGATTTTGCATGCCTGCATGCATGTATGAAAGCTTCCATATAAATAATGAATATATTATATATATTCAATACTAGGTGGTGGGCATTAAAGATTCATTCTAAAGGTAAATATTATTTCAGTTCGCTCATTTGCTTCAAGTATTTGAAGGTAAAAAAAAGAGAAAAAAAATTCATTATAGTTAAAAAATCGCAACAAGATTGGTTACACCCAAAAAGAGTTCAAAGTAGAAATATATGCTGAAAATTTGTTTGTAAATGTTTGGAAAAAGTCAACCAATTGTGAGGAGAAATTATGAGAATATGTTATAACTAATTTTTTGACATTAGAAAGAAAAATTATCATTAAAAATATGTCTCTTAGTGCTAAAGGAAAAATTAGTTATTTATTATTATTATTATTATTATTATTATTATTATTATTATTAAAAATATATATACAGAGAAACTGACAATCAGATTAGAATTATTAATTAAATAATTGATTGATTGATTGATTGATCGATTGATTGTGTTTTTGATTTTTTACAAAAAATATTTAAACATTTATAACCAACGCCATAACTTAAACATAAGAAAATTGCGAATATTTTTGATATTATTTTTCAATATTAATGTAAAAATTTATTTATTTGTTTATTATTATTATTATTATTATTATGATTTTTTAATAAATATGAATGTATAGAAAAATTATCGAGTATGGTGTATATTTATTTATGTATGCATGTATGTGTATGCGAATGAATTTAATTAATTAATTAAATCATTTCATGGTAGTCAACAACCCAAACCAAACCAATAACAGTTCATATGTAAATGCATGATAGTAATAATTTATTATTATTTTTATTAAATTTTTTTTTATTATTATATATTTTTATTCTTTTTACATGAATTCGTGTTAATACTAGAAAATTTTTGGTTTCATTTTGGTTATTTATACGTTATTAGCTACCGCAAAATGGAGAGAATGAGGGAAGAATTTTTGATAATAATAACACATAAGTAGAGGGAGGGGAGTTTGTTTTTCTTTTTTTTTTATTGTTATGTATGGTCTTTGAATTTAGAGAAATTAAAAAACGAAAAAAAAAGATTACATTTAGTTGTAGTAGTAGTGTATGTATATAAAGAATATCTTTTAGGACATAAGATGTAATAATAATTTGAACATTAGGTAACTAAATGCAAGTTTGCCGTCAAGTGGAAGAAGGCTTGATTTAATAATCACTCACTTTTCATATTGCAAGCGGTTGATATCATTCCGCAGTGCAAGACATTTAATTTCGCAAGTTTGCGTTGCCTTGTGTTTGTTGTGCAAAAAGACAGGTAGCCGGAGTCTGCTTACTTTGGTAAACACATGCTTTAGTGATTCATAGCTGGCAGTGATGAGGCACGAGAACAAAAAATTATGGAGGGAAAATTGTTCAAGCAAATGCTTCAATTACGCGACATTGCGAGCGAAAATATGCTACGCTGTTATGCCATGTATCGCTTCGTCAGAGAGCAAGAACAACTGATCCTTTTATAGGTAGCCCAAGGCCAAGCCCAAGAAAGATCAATCGCAACGATTGCTACAGTTTCCCCAAGTTTCAGTTGCCAATCAAATGTATTCCTAATCGTCCGCAAGATTTCAGATCTAAGATAACAACTTTATGTACACATATCATACAACACAACACTCTCTTAAGGGCAGATATAAGACGAAATGAAAACAATAAGTAAGTTATGCACTGCTTATATATTTTCAAATTGGTGCGACTTCGGCGAAAATAAACTTGCACTTGTTTATTTGATGGATACATAAGTATTAAAAAAAGGGGGACGACTGCAGAGCATCTAAAATTTAAAAGAGACACCAATGCAGTTTAGGAAGTAAACAACGTTTAGCTAGTTACCATCAAATCTGTTTCCATGTAGCACACCCAGGTGATAGTGCGGGGCATGACATGATTGGACGATTTTAACGGATTACTCATAGAGGCTTATAGGCTGGATCAGGCAATTGCGCCCTACCATTCCTCGCAATAATTGCAGTTGGTTGCTGGTTGGCTTTCAATACGTTTCGGGAAAAAAGTTTGTCACATTCTATTGCATTGCAATATAATAGGTAATCCATACTGTGATCTACAAAGGTCTGGCCAGGCTCGAAGTGCCATACGGTGTTCGACGTTATGAAATGCTCGCCAAACACTTGCAGATGGCCACGCATTCGCATAGAATATGATGGGAATTTCTATAATATTGTTGAAGAAATGTACACTATGATTGAAAAAAAGCTTTGCTTATGCAATCGCGTCACTCTTATTAGATGATCTGTTATGTAGCCAGCCTAACAAAAATAATTCCGAAAAGTTTAAATTTGACGACAAAACTCGAAATGTGCAAACTTTTTAGGAAAAACGGCAAAAATCCTTTTGGTTACCCAACATCTTTTAGTAGGAATGGTAGTAGTAGTGGTGGTAGTACTAGTAGTAGTAGTAGTAGTAGTAGTAGTAGTAGTAGTAGTAGTAGCAGCAATAGTAGTAACAGTGGTAGTGTATGAAGAATATTTTTTGGGAAATAATAATTGAACATTTTTTTGTGTTCATCACACACACAGATTATACAATCAATTGTTATTCATTTTAAGAGACAGAGACAGAAAGATAGAGAACGAAGGGTGGAAAGAATGTGAAATGTTTTAATAATAAATGGGATATAAGTCAAGATTACATAAAACAAAATTGGTAGCTCAGTAGAGAAAACAAAAACAAAGATGGGTTACCGGAAAAAAAACAACTATTTTTTAAAAAATAATTGAAAAATTAACATTGAACATATTTTCAACACCCCTCCTATCTGATTTAATAAAAAATTTTTGTGGGAGATTTTTCTTTTGTGTTAATTTCAGCATAAAAAAAAAAAGTATATATATATATAACAACACAATATTTTCGAATTTTTCGGCCAATTCCTGTAATTTTATTGAATCAAAGAAAAAAAAAAAGGTTGAAATTTTGAATTTTCTCTTTAAATTATAATTAGAAAAAAAAAAAAAAAAAAAAACATAAAGAAAAATATGTAAACAGTATAAAGTGGTATAAATAAATATATAAAATACTTAACATCGATTTACACTGAAACATTTATAGTTAATAATTTTAAAACTTACCGTTTTATTAATATTTTATTTTAAAGGTTTTAATTGTTTTAAAGAGAGCGAGAGAGAATTTTTATAAAGATTTATTTTTTTTTTTATTGAAGAGAGCTTTGATCCTTACAGAGAGACTGTTGAGATATTGCTAAAGTAGAAAATCACAAAAAAAAAAAAATAACGCCATTTTGATTCACTGCAAGCAAAAATCTCGTATTGCTTTACGTGTTTTTCTATTAGAATCAGAAAAATTCACCATTTTTAAGACAAATTAAAAAAAAAAATATCATAAAATTTTTTAAATATTTATTCAGTATTATTATAATAAATGAAAGAAAAAACATAAAAAATGTGTTAAGGAAAGTTTCAAATATTTTTTTAACTTATAACTGAAGGATGCTGTTAAGTAAAAATGACAAAGACATTAAAAAAAAAAAATATTTCCCATGATTATTTTCTTTTTTTTTAACTGGCGAACGGCTACCACAATTCACGACAGTTCTTTTTTAAACTTTTTGTTTTTTTTTACTAAACGTCAACAGCTTCAACTATCATAGATGTTATTACTTCATGAATTGTCAGTAAAATAGAATATAAATCTTAAAAATTTCCTAGAAGACTTAGCTATAAGGATCATATTTGGAATTGCGACCCAAAAATTATATGTGTATGGTATCAGGCCAAGATCTAGCAAAGGTTATGAATTTTTTTCTAGCCAAATGTCCGATCGGTGATAATTTTATACCACGTCTTTAAATAATTTCCTCTCAACGTTGCATTGGCGAAGTGTTGTTTAATAAATTTTCAATTATATACATTTATATATATATATATATATATATATTTATATAAGTTTATAAGTTTTACCTTGAGACTCTCTGTCTTAAAAAAAATCTAAGCATTAAACTTTGGTTTTTTATTTCGGAGAATTTCCTATGACTGGCGAACAGATCGATATACAGACGGGGCTACACCGAATTTGAAACGAAAGCATGAATTGTACCTATCAGTGGCGAGCATATAACTATTTGTTGGAAAATGTACATTAAAAAGATCTGTCAGAATGACTAAATGAAAATTATTAACTTAGTTACCTTCCCATAAAGAGCGCAAGGCTTTCAAAAAGTAAATAAACCCATTAGCACTTACAGTTTTGCAATGGGTTAATATATAGAATAAGACTTGAGAAAAAAACATCATTTTCTTTTGTTTGTCTTTTTTTTTTGTTTTTTTTTAAGAAGAAGTTTTATTTTTAATTAATTTTAAAGTAATTTGATTTTATGTACTTTTTTTTTGTGATTTGTTTATTAATAATTAATTGGCTTTTTTCTTTTTCTTTTTTTTCTTGGATTATTATAAATATGTAATAAAGAATCTTTTTTATTTATATTTATAGGTTATTAAATTTTTATGATTGTTTTTGAAATTTTTCTTCTAACAATTATATCATATTTCGCTTAACTTTGTTTAGCTTCCCTAATGTATATTTTTAGTAGAAGTTTCCAAAAATTGTATTTTTGAATAGGCTGGGCTTATTTTGTTTATTTATTTAATTTATTTTTTTTTATTTTTTACTATTTTTATTAATTAAATAAAGCAGATTTAAATATTAAAAGAAAAAAAAATAAAAATTATTTTTTCTATCAAATTAATTTATAACATGTTTTCCTTTTAACACGCAGAGTTGACAACACTTCATTTAATTAGATTGACAAGTGAATAAGAGAGAGAGCACTCGCAACTCGTCTATGTGTAAGAGTGCAGAAAAACGGCATTTTTTTGAGAGCGCTCAGACAATCGAACACTTAGAATAATAAATTTTTTGGCCGAAAACATATACAACAATAAAGCGAAACATTTTGATTTGCAACAACACACATGTTCGAACTCAACCTTTTGCAAATTCGTTAAGAACATAAAGTATGTTAAATATATATATAATTTTAAATTGACATACACACACACATATATATATATATATATATATGTGTATATATACATATATACATATAATATATATTTATAGTATTTCCCAAAAAAAAATGCTTTCGCATTGTTCTTAATATGGAAACATGTTGCTGCAATGAAAAAGTGTTTCGTTTATTTATTATAAACATTTTTGTTTAACATCAGCTTTTGATAGTTAAATAATTGTGATGGCTAATAATAATTAATATTTTTTTTTTTTTTTGTTCTTCTCAACATCTTTTTAAAAACACCCGCCAACAAAATTTTGCCTTCGCCGTTTTCAAGTAATCGTTTGTACTTACATATGATTCATTGTATTGGTGTGTATAGAATGAGTTTTGTTTTGTTTTTTCTTATTTTTCTTTGCGATTTTATTAAAATTAATATCAATCATAATTTTTTTTGCAAACTTTTATTTAGCAAAGTTTTCCTTTTTATTAATTTTATTTCATTGTATTCACAACTGTTGCCATGGCTATCTACGGTTCACTTGCAGTTGCCGTATAGAAACCTGCTTTCAATGTTTTTATTCGTGTAATTAAGTACACACAAATTCATTTAAATCATTTTTCCTATTTGCTTTTAGTTTTGTTTTTGTTTTTTTAAAAAGAAAGCAAGTTTAAGGCTTAGTGTAGTCGTTTACAACAAACCTGCTTTCAATTTAAATACATGCACACCCTCTTTCGCTTTTATTTTATATAAGTACCCAAGTTCACTTAAGCCTTATTTCTTTATTTACTTTTTTATTTATTTATTTATTCTTTTTTCTTTTGCTTAACGCACGCACCAGTTTTTGAAATAATTTGCATTTAATTGCACCCATCATCGAAGGACAGATATTATATACATATAGATAGAGTGCTTTTAACATTCATTCCCTTGACTAGCAGTCTAGTTAATAGGGACTCGAACTCGCGGACTCATGATATATTTCGAATTATTTTCTATTTGAATTGGAAATTTTATAGGAAAATTTTAAAATCCTATTTCATTATAAACTGATTCCATGTTGCATTGCGAAAGGATGTTTGACTCTAGGAAAGGCAAAGGCAGGGATTACATTTGTGTCGCTCTTATCAAAGGAGAGTATATGTCTATACGCGCGTCTTCACCCAGCACTCGGGGCCGAATCATCCCCGGGGACCTGAACTCGTTGTGTCCACGATCACTGTAGGGTTAAGCCTATATTGCCATGAAGGCAGAGACATCTGCATGAATAATACTTATATAGCGAGTTGTGGAAATCGTTAGATAAATTTTAATTTGCATTTATCATCAAAACTCTTTGATTTAATACATTTTCAGTTCTACCGTTCGGGATTTATTGGTTTTATTTATAAGCCTACACAACCACGTAAAACATTAGAAACATCTCTGCCGCTTCTCTCTTGTTTATATGCCTACCGTTTGTTTTTGGAAACCTCAAGAATCCCAACTTATATCTTTTACCTCATTAAGACCCAGTTGTAAATATATTTTTTATTTTATGCTTGTAAGTGTGAAAATATCCAATGCAATTTGCAGTGTGGGAGCGAACGACGATTTTTGAACATTTAAAAATCATTAAAAAATGTTACCAAAGTGGCAACGCAGTTGTGGACGCTCATCGTTTGTCCAACACAAAGATTTGTGCCGTCCATCACATTCCCTGTTTTTAAAATTGTCGTCGCGGTCGCCGTCGCTATATTAAAGTCCAGGCCTACGCTGACAAACTGCACGCTTGCGAACATTTAGGGCGGGAGTATGGAAGGGGGCGCGGCGAACATTTCTCGCAGACATAACGCTACTAATGTCGAACAGATTGATTGGAGTAATTGGAGTCATCGTGTGTGTCATTGTGTACAAAGCCATAAAGAACATAACTGCATAGTCATCATTTACTTTGATTGTGTTTTCTTTTTTTTTAAATATTAAAAAGTGTTACTCTTGTGATATTTCTTTGATGCAGTTCTCTTCTCTATGGCTTAAAAAACTAATCAATAAAAAAAAAATGCAAAAAAAAAGTCAACTTGATCGTCTCACGAACACTGCAATCAAATTTTAAAAAAATCTCGAGGTGATGGGAGCATACAAGGTTCGCCTTTGGCAAACGTAACTTTGTCCATTTTTTTTTCTCTTTTCTTTGCATTTTTTAAAAAGAACAATATTTGTGTTTGCTTCTTTCCATTTCTTTTTTTTCTTTGTAAGGAAAAAGCGCGCGCACAAAAAAAAAAACCAAAATAAGTAATAAAACGACTTAACTAAAAATTTAACAACGTCCCATTTGATTACATGTAAAACATAAAAACCTATTTTCTTATATATATATAAAAAAAAACAAAAAAAAAAAAAACAATGAATTGATAAAATTATTCTTTGGTCTCGAATAAAAAACATTTTCAGAATATCTTCTTTCTAAATATTTAAACAATTAATAGCATAAACTACAAGAAAAAAAAAAAAGAAGAAAAGTTTAAAGATTTTGCTAAAATATATGTAACATATGGCAGAAAAAAATTTTCGTTAATTTAACTACTAGACATGTTAACATAATCTAAAACTGGAATTGCTAGTTTAATACTTTTAAAGTAAATTCATTGAATTGTGTGTGTGTGTGTGTGTGTGTGTTTTCTTCTTTTCCAATAAAATATTCTTTAAAAATTTGAACAAAAATTAAAATACTACAATAAGTTAAGAGAGATTAGAGAGATTTGGTTAGAGCGACAGCCTGAAACAGTCAGGCAAGCTTGCTTAGGCCATAAATAAATACTACTATGTATCATCATCAAGTAACTGAAAACTAAACTTTTCAAGGTTTTTTTCGTTTTAGTTTTTGCTATTTTTCTCCTTTTGGCTTTAAAATTTTTTTTAATTTTTCTTAATTTTTTTAAATTTTTTTTTTTTTTTTGTAATATTATATATAATCTATAGTCTACTGAAATCATTATGCATTTTGTGGCATCGTCATTATTATTATTGTTGTTGTTGTTGTTTTTTTCCGTTTTAAATAAATATATAATACTTTGTTTTGTTAAAATTATGTTAGAATTTGATTTTAATGCGCGTACATTGGAGGTGTTCTTTTTTTAAATTATTTTATAATTTTTTTTTTACAAATTATGACGCTTTTTACGAGAGAGTTTTGCTGTTGATTTGTTACAAGATTAAAGGAGTTATTGTTATATATTTGCATTAAGTTAACTACGGTTTAAGAAGAGATGTTGAAGAAAAATGTGTTTTAAGAATGGTTTTCCTTTGATTATTTTTATGTGTATAAATGTTTTTTGTTTTTGTGTCTTCTATTTCAAAGAGATTTTAATAGTCTGTAAGAGTGTGGGGTGTGAGTGAATGGCTTTATTTTATTATTACTATTATTATTTTAAATCGTTAATAATGCTTTAGTTGATCACATATGTACATAATGGCTGAAGAAACGATCCTTTATATCGGCATGTTTAATTTTACAATGGGCTTTCATGTTATCTCGACGCGTAAATTTTTGTCCGCAGACAGGACACTCATGACTCTGAGGTCGATGTATGTTGGCGTGATGCCAACGATTCGATACGATTTTATTACAACTAACACAGCGATATAAAGTGGGAAGGGTACCGGAAAGTTGTACGAATAGGGAGGAATAGTCTATATTATGATCCCTTCTATTGGCGGCTGCAGCTGCTGCGGCTGCTGCCACAGCAGCAGAAGTATTTGCCGACGATGAAGAGGTGGTCGTTGACGATGCTGAAGAAGTTAAATGTTCATTATCATGGCCTACTTGTAGTACTGTCGATGAACTTGATGCTGTTGTATTGTAGGCGTGATGGTGATGCGATTGATGGTGGCCATGATGATAGCCGGCAGCATGTTGATCTGCATGTTGTTGATGCTGATGATGAAGATGTTGCGTTTGCGGGCCGTGATGGTGATGGTGATGATGTTGCAAAGCGTATAACTGCTGCTGCTGATGTTGAAGGGCTGCTGCCGCTGCTGCTGATGACGAATTTAATGCGGATGATGGCGAGAGATCAGCGGCCGTCGCTGTTGCTTCGGCCGCACATAAACTATCCATAGATGAAGTACCACCGCGCCCAAGATTTATAACACTTTGTGGTGCAGCGACTATGTGCTCTTCATGATGTAACGATCCCATATGAGCTGGTCGTTGTTGTTGCTGCTGTGCCAATTCTTCCGCTTCTGATACACGCTGATGATGATATAAAACTCGTTGATGGCAATGAATTTTTGTCAAATTCAATTCTTTGCACTTGTATTCGCAATTGTAATTATCATCAACAATCATTTCTTCTTCATTCTCAGCATCATCATCGATTTCGGAATCTGTATACGCTGGTATGGGTCGTCTTCCGTGTACTTCATTAAGTGTATGATGATTTTCATCCCTTAATTCCTTATTGTCTTGAATATCTACTTTTAAGTCTTCAGTGCTATGTTGTATCTCATTACCACCACAACCACCATCACCACCAACTACACCTGTAAACATTTGGGTATTATGCAGATTCTTGTGTTATTATCCGAACCAAAAAAAAAAAAAAAAATTAAAAAAAAACTATTGTTCTGTTTCTATTGTATTTTTCGTTTTCGTGGGTAAATTAAGAGATATTTACTAAGGTAAGCGTTTTGGTAAACTGAATGAATAAGTAAAAGAAAGAGGATCCAATCTGATATCTTCTAAACGGGAACATAAGTAAACCAATTTTGCCAATTTTGTTTGTTGTATATTTTTTTAATTTGTCTTATTTTTTTTTTGTTGCTTTCTATCGGAAAATTTTGTTTTCTTCGATAGATTAAAAAGGGGATTTTAATCAGGAAACAAAATGTATGCAACTATGTTAAGTATTTGGTTATGCAAAATTGATAAATAATATTAATAACAGTCAACTACCATGATTCATTATATATATATATATATATATATATATATATATATATATATATATATATACATATATATATATATATATTCATGTACACATATGCATATATAGAACTATATGGGCATATATATATATATATATAGGTATACATACATATATATATATATGTATAGGTAAGAGTGTGTATGTAGGTATATAATATTTATAGGTTTTTTTTTCGTTTTTAAAATATTTAAATATGTGTATGTAGTTTAGCATTTTCATTAACACAGGGTAAAATATATATATAATTTAATAAGTATAGGCATTAAAGTCAACTAGTTTGTGTATGATTTCTCTAGTAAAACTAAAAAAATTTGTAAAACATTTGAAAAATAATACAAAAAACTTGGAACAAAATCAAAGTTTGAACGCATTTCAACTTAGTTTGGTGATCAAGGGGGGCGCGGGGCTCGTATGGGAATAAGTGATGGTGGATTTGCATTATAATAGGCTGAAGAAAATGCCAGGTCTTAACATAATTTTAACAAAACAAATTTCTTGCAATAAAAAAAAAAAAAAAAATATATTAACTTAAACTTAAAGCCAGGAAATTATTATTAGATTTGGAAAAGAATATTTCTACATGAAACAAACAAAAAAAAAAAAATTAATAAATGTAAAGTAATTGCTAGGATTGTAAAAGGGTGATATATTTCAGCTAAAATCATATATAATAAATACATAACAAAATAAATTAAGAAAAAAAAAAGAACAAATAAATAAATAAACAAATAACTTAAACTGAATTGAACTATGGGTAAAGTGTCGTATTATTCATATTGCGTTTTTTTTTTTTACAATATTCTTTTCTTTTCTCTTCTCTTCTCTTTTTTTTTTTTTTGATTTTCTTTATTAATTATTTAATGATTCTTTTTTTGCACCTCATCAGCTGCAATCAAATGGGACTTGTATTGGGTTTTTCTTTTTATGTTGTTCATAAGGTTGGTTGTGTGCTTTTTTCTTTTTTTGTCAAATTCAATGTTGCAACAATTTTACGGTTTAATTAACTTATTATTTTCTCTTTTTTATTTTCATTTGCGATTTTTTTTTCTTTAGTGATAATATTTAGATTACTTTAGATAATTGATTAAAAATAAAACTTCTTTCTTTGTTGTCTTCATACCCACCACCGACGGTTTATTAGATTTTCATATCTTAAAAATGCACTAAAAAATTCCATCAAATATGTATATATATGTAAGATTCTGAAGCGCTTAAAGTATGTCTGTTCGTCTGTCCGTCCTTCCATTGCGAAAACTCTCAGAGGTGATAAACAATTGGCATAGAAGTCTATAGGTTAGCACATACAAGTTTAGTTTCAATCCACAGATTGTACTCATGTACAAACCGCCTAAAAACACCCTTACGATTATTAAAAATTGAAAAAAATGAAAATTTAAAATTTTTTTTTGCTTTTCTATTGTTTACACTTTACGGCTCTTATGGGGACTTTAAATAAAAAACAAAATTCAATGCAAAATATAAACCGATTCGATCTGTAGATTATCTTTCAATTTAGCGATTTTCATATATATATATGTGTTTGCGTAGAAAGTGGTGGGTATGCATAATTCGATCCGAAGGTAAATAGCATTTTTTTTCCTTCTTTTTTATGCTATGTATTTGCTTTAGGTAGAGAAGGGGAATGCCCATTTCTGATTTGCCCTAAAGCGCATGTATTCAGAAAATTTTTGTTCATGATAGCCATGAAAAAAACACCATTTATACGAAATATTACATATAATAAATAAAAATTTTTCGAAAATATTTTGATAAAAAACATTTAAATAATAATAATTACTTAGTGCGACTTTTGTATGCTTTTTTATTGATGATAAAATTTGAAAAAAAAAAACAAAAAATATTTGAAAATTTGTTAAAAAAAAGTATATATATATATATATATATAAAAATCAGAAAATTGAAAAAATCAAGTACACAAAAGTTAGTAATAAAAGTAAAATAAGTAAAGAAAAGGAAAATATAACAAAAAAAAAGTTATTATTCTTTAGCATTTGGTAAATATCGCCATTTATCTACTTTTCGTTATTAGTTATTAAGTTAATTTATTATTATTATTATTATTATTATTATTATTTTATTCAAATTTTGTTTTCAACTCCACACGGCACCTAACGTTAGTTGATAATAGATCCACAAATATAAAAATTAGGAAAACGTCACATTTATATTTTTTCAATTAACATTTTTTGGCTTTAATTTTTTTTTTTTTCAAATAAATTATTATTTAATAAGTTGCAACATTAAAGACAAAAACAGTACAGTGAAAATAATAGTACTAAAGTTGTTTTTTTTTTTTTTAATGAAATTAATAATGATTATTATGTGTTGGTTTTTGTTGTTCTTGTTTTTATTGGTATTGTTATTCGCCAATTAATTTTATTAAATTTGAATGTTAAGAAAAATTTCAAGTTATTTGGGAAGCAATGTTTACTAAAATGTTAAACAAAAAAAAAAACATATATTTGTCTTCAGTCATAACATAGTAACAGAAAGAGATATATATGCTATATGAAAGCTTTAGCGAACTAAGTTCGACAATGCCTGCTAAAGTTAGTTCTTGGAAAATGTTTTAAGAATATTTGAAGAGCTTATAGTAGAACTCTTTCATGCCCCTTACGCCAATTGGGAAAGAAATTTGGATTATAGACTACAATACCTGACAAGTGAGAAATCTATAAAGATCTTGAGGTCAATTTTTGTATAATCATTATTCCAAGCAAATGTAGGAAAACTCTCAAGTCATTCGCTTAAACTATTCACTTGCCAGGTCCTGGGTGCCAAGATTTGATTGAAAAAAAAAAAGAAAGCATGAAATTTTCCAAAATATAATAATATTAACCGTTTGAGTACCAAGCAGCGCGGTCGCGCTGTTCAGATTTCATGTCGAGAAAACCCAGACAGTTTTGAAAAAAAACTGTCGAAGAATCCCAAGCAGCGCGATCGCGCTGTTTTTATTTTATTTTAAAACTGGCTGGAATTCTTCGAAAGTGTTTTTTCCAAACCGTCTGGGACTCAAACGGTTAACTTACAGCTATTTAAAATGGAAAGAAAAAGGCCCTACGAGATATGTATCCTGTAGTTGGCAATGAATGCGTAAGATAAGGGCATGTTATTTAGATTCATATCTCTTATGAAAGTAAGCAAGTTATTCCTCAAAACTTGTAAGAGCTCTTACCATTTCCGAAATCGTTTCAATTTTTTAGCTTTTTTAAAGCTTAGCCTAGTCTAGAGTAGAGCTTTTTTACCAGAATTTCATACTAAGCAAGAGTTACAAACAGACCTAGAATCTCATACTGATGCAAAGTTTCACCTTGAATTTGAATTTCTTCCCATCTTCACATATTCTTACATAGCTTCAGCGATTTTTAACTGAGACCTTGAACAACTTCAACGTTCTCATACTACTGAACTAAATGCCCGCAATAAGACAAAATCTATACGGTCCTACATATCTAACATCTATTCAAATTGAATTCCACGAGATTCTAATTTAATTTTGGTTCCATAAGTCTATTTGTTTGCATGATTGAAAATTCGTAATGAAGCGAAAGCTCGGGTACAGTTCGATGACATGGTAGTTTGTAAATACAATAAAGTTTCAACCTAAAGCAGACTATGCGCAGATAAACGTTGGAGAGATAGACTTCTATGTAAATTCCAAAGATCGACCATATTTAGATATATGAAAATTTGCCGTAATTGCTGAAAATTCAACTGGGACATCTGTAAAAAGGAATTCGCCATGTACTGTATTCGGCGTAATCAATAGACTGCGATTAGATATCAGAGAAATTACGATCTTAGTTCCGTATAATCCCAGCCAATGGAGCTTAAAGTTTCAATTTGCTTAGATTTTTAAACTAAACCAATTAAAACACTATAGGGAGGCACGGCCGACCAAGAAGTACCCTGCATAAGTCATATAATGACTTTTCAAAAATTTTTTCTTTTATATGGGAAGTTGTCGAAACGGTGGTCGAATACGGCCATACGGGCCATTTTCAATATCGCTGAACGTTGGGTTGAAGCACCTCAGCGTACCAAATTTCATCAAAAGTTACGACCTTCAGGTTAAATACAAGAAAACAAGACAGGCAGAGATTCAGAGAAGTTTAAATCGATTCAGAAAGTGATCGGTATAATGAAAGTTGAGTCTACCTCAAAACTCCGGGGCGTATTCAAGTTGCATACATCCGCCCAAACTTAACAAACCTTTGTACTACAAATTAATTTGAATTTACTTTTCTTCCGAGGATAATTGGTTCTGTGTTAGATGTCTGCATTTGACATATTTTATGGATTAAAGTTTTAAGGAGCGATAGGCATACATAAGTGAGAGTATCTAGCATTCATAAACGGGGACTCTTTTACTGAAAGAAAAGAGGAATTTTCTATAGAATTCGCTTTTTTCCCTATATTTTCTCTCTCAAAACTCTTTTTTTTGTTTTTTTTTTGTTTTCTTCGAATTTTTATAAAAAGTTAGTGATGCTAAATTAAAGAAATTAAAAAAATAATTGAATTATGAAAATATCGGTATATGTACTTAAATTTTTTAATATATATTTTTTTAGTTTTGTTGCTAGATTTTAGAAAATTTTCGTCGCCAATTCATTTTGTGGTTATGGTATGTAATAAATAAATAAATAAAAAAAAATAAATAAAGAAATGTATATATTTAACTTAAATACTAAAGGATAGTATGCGAAATCGTATTTCAATGGAGGCACTTATTATTTTTCATTATTAATTAAGTTATATATTGATTTTTTCTCGTTGATTTCATTTTTTTTTTTTTTTATCATTGAGTTTCTAATACTCGTTGTACGAGTTAAAAACTTGAAGAGGTAAAAAAAAAGAGTAAAAATTTTGAATTTTTGAATGATAGAAGCTTTACGTTTTTAAACACGCTTAGGAAGTAAGTGTAAAAGTTACTTGATTCGATTGATGTTTTTTATGAATGTTGAAAACAAAATAAATAATTAATAAAGAAATAAATAAAATTTATATAAAAATTCTTTAAAATTGGAAATAATGATGTATTAACTAAAACAAAAAAAACAAAAACAAAATGAAAAAATAAACATAAAATTAAAAGAAAAGAACAAAATCTAATATATATGAAAGAAAAAAAAAAAAAAAAAAGAAGAGAAAAATAGTTGAGGAATAGGACAGACTTAAGATAGTGCTGCATAGTAAAGCATAAAATAAAATGTAAAAATTTAAAAAATTAAAAAAAAAAATAAAAATTTAAAAACCAGAAAAAAATCATGTAGAAAATAGAGTTTAGCTTATTTGAGTGAGAGTTGAAAACTTTGTAACATGCAACATGCAGACAAACACATACAGTGGACTTTGTCATATCTAAATAATAATTATATGACTTTTTTTTGTTTTTTGTTTTTTTTTTTTAAATACATATAAAAAACGTCATTTGCCATAATGTTCACTTGTAGCTAATTAAAAAAAAAAAAAAATTATAATAAAAATAAATAATGAATAAAGTTTTCGTTTTTTTTTTTAGTTATCATACTAATTTAAAATAAAAATAATTAAACAGAATATTTGATTCGGTAGGAGAGGTGTTGATCTGTTGCTTTCACATATAAGCGGCATTTCAAAAAAGTTTTTTTTTTTTTTTATTATTATTATTATGTTATTTTCTGCAGTTAAACGTATTTATCTGTTTTGAAAGCCTCTTATTGATTGATTATATACTGTTTTTCGCATTTTAGTATAGTTACTAAATATATTTACTGTCTCTTTATCTAATTTGTTATTATTATTATTATTATTTCAACAACAAAGCTAACTCAACTATACTTACATAGGCAAAAAAGAAAAATGTTATATTTTTTTTTTTGTTCTTTTTAGCATGACTTTCAATCATATTGTATGTAATTTAGCGAAAAATTTAAAATTTAGGAAAAAATTTGTTTCTTTTTTTTTTTTATTCTGCTAAAAACTATATGCTCAATAAGAGGTAAAACAAAACTAAAATAAATAAAAACAAAACCAATGAAAGGAAGAAATAAGAAATTAAAAAAAAAGTAGTTTTTAAGTTTAAGACATGCAAGGGGAGAAAATATTTTTTTTTTTAAACTATATCTGATTATTAAAACAAAATCTATTTTTAATTACACATTAAGTTACAAATATACATATATATATATATATATATAAGCGCGTGTGTATGTATATATATCTCAAGTGATTGTTAGAAAACAGAAATCCCGTTTACTGTTAACGTCTCATAGTTTGTACTCGAAAGTGCGAAAGAGCAAAGCGGACTTCTTTACTTGACTTACAAAAGGAATGCATCAGTAAAACACGTTATCGAATAGTCTTTAAAATTTCTTTCCATTTGAAGTTCAGATGATGTCTTGCAAAAATAAAAAAATCATCTTAAACGGAAAATATTTTTTAACTATTTTTTTACAAGGATTATTTGTAGAGGTTATGCATTACAATCGGCCATCGCGCACCATAAAGTAGCCTCCATAAAATACAGCGTTGCCCATCCGAACCATTTTTAATCTTTTTCGTATTATCGCTAAAATTGCCACGTACATCACACGGACAGATGGACAATTAAGCAGAATCACTTTCTGAATCGATCTCTATAATAATAATAAAGCGTGAGTCTATCTGGGTATACAACATTCGCACAAGCTTAACACAACAAGTGGTGTAGAGTATAGAAGATTGGAATTGTAACTAGCTGGGTTAAATGACTTCTCTTTTTTTTCCCAGCTGTATTATAGGACCTTACTTGAAAAGTAATTTTTTTTTTGATCCCTAAATATATTCTTCTCGAATATTAATATTCTAGTATTTTTCATAGAAAAAACACAGAAAAACTATTAAAAAACCGCTTTTTTATGCTGGTAGAGTGGCTTCCCAACAATGGAAAAAGGGATCAAGTATTTTCCAAGTTTATACCTTTTATGGAAAGCAACTGAATTGTAAAATGATTTAAATTTTTATTGCCTTTGCGTATAAATAATTACTTGCTATGTGTTCATAGTAAGGCGTCCAAAGTGCGGAGTCATGGGGCGGAAATTATAATATTTATAAATTCTTTGCCCCGGAATATTTTGGGAAAGCTTTTTTGGGAGAAGTTTACTCAGTTTTTCAAAACTTAAACGTTATGCTTGTCACTATGTGCTATTGAATATGAAAAATCCAAGATTTAAAAAAACTTATCTTAGGTTTACCGGAAATCTCTGTCCCTTGAGCCGAAAATCCTAATTTCCGAATATGACCCGAAATGGTTTTCTGCACTGAAGCAAACTTTTCTACAATCTCCGATCTCCTTAAAAAAGGATTTTTCTCTAACAAGATCTCAACAGTATCCTCGCCGACCGAAGATGGTTGCCAAATGCAGTCGAAATCACTTATTTGACATTTTTCCAACCATTTTCTGCATGTTCCATCAGAAAGTGTAACTTTAGCAAACGCTTTCAATAAATTTGAACACGCTTTTGTAGCATTTCTTCCCGGCTGTTTTCTCGAGTTTTACTTGTTTTCTAATGCAAGCTTAAGAATAACTGACGATAAGAAGGATTTCAAGTTTTAGTTTGCTATTAGTTTATAGAACAAGCTCTTTTAAATATACTAAGAGTACGTCGGTCATGAGTAACCCAAAAATTTAAAGTTATTTCCATTTGAATACAGAAGGAAACATTTCTCTAGGTCTTTTACTGCAAATCAGTTCAGCTTTAATTTTCATTTATTAGCTAAAAATGCATTCTTTTCCAACACTACACTTGATTGTAACTCCAATGATATATATATATCTATATATATATATATATAGATATATATGTATATATATGTAATCTTGTTATTCTTGTTTGTATTGGTTAAAAAAAAAAAGAAGAAATGAACACCTTTTGAGGATTATATTAAATATTAATTAAAGAAACGAAGAAAAAATGTAAATTACAAAAAAAAAAAAAAACAAACCAAAAAATTGTGTTAAAAATATTTTGGCATATTGTACAGTAAAAAAAAAAAGAAGGAAAGTACTGCTACTTAATTATATATATATATATGTATTTGCATATATGAATTTATAAAAGATATATAATTTGTATACACTGTTTAAAATATATATATATGTAAAAATAGTTTCATTTTTTATATACCGACTAGAATTGTATGATATAAAAAAAAAAATGATATAAAAGAAAATAAAAAGATTTCAACTTACCATCAATGTTATCCGTCTGATCTAAAGGTAATTGTTTAGCGTCATTATGATCTTCTCTCGTATCAGATACTTGCAATGCATGATGGCTGGATAATAGTGATGACATATCCTCAGGATGCAATTTTAAACCTCCGGTCTTTTATAAGTTAAAGAAAAAATGCCAAAAATTGTAGTTTGTTTTTTTGTTTTTGTGTTTCACTTTACTTTAAACTATAAATTATTATCAATTAAATCATAAAATAGAAAAAATTTATATTAAATTATTCAATTTAATTTACGCTATATACATACATATATATTTACAAAGTGCTTCAAACCATTTAATATGTAACAGAAAAAGTAAAAAACAAAAAAAAAACACGCAATAAAAAATCGAATTTTCATTACCCACTACCTCAAAAATGGGTATCATTCAGATGCTTCCCACAATTTTCAAATACGTAGTTGATGTAAGATCTATGCTCTCGATGAAAATGCATATATTCATCAAGAAAAAAAAAATCAGCAAATGATAACAGGAGGCTTAGAAAACTACGACGTCGCAAGTGGTCTTGTGGCACAAAGCTTTTCAGTTAACTAAATTTTTGATGAATGCCAAAGTAAATCTTTGTAAATTCGTTCCCATCAGCTCATTGTTTGTCCAAGTTCTTGAGTACAAGATCGGGACTGATCAGTCTTTATAAAAAAGTAGCCATCGGGTTGTAGGCTCCAAAGTTTTTCCTAGGGACTGTCGTTACTGAATACGTTTTAGGAGTACTACTGCCATCATATTAGGCGAAAAAAATACATTGAAATCCCTTCTATCAAAGCCAACACGTTCTTCGCTCTGTTCCAACTCTCTCATTAAGCAATAGACGTTACGTTTGCATAGGATAAATCAATCAGGGTATCTGCCGTGGAGCGGTCAGAAAGAAGTGAAAGCGGAGAAATGTACAAAAGGGCCGCAAATTGGGAAATGTGCGGCTTTTTGGAAAGATAAGTTCTTATGAGGCTTTACGAGCATATGTCAATCGTAATTAAAGTAATCACTGTTGAATCTTGCCATGTCAACTTAATAGTCGGGTTTCTTGGCTACTTTGCTATACGGTAACCACAATAAACTTTGCATGCAGGTGACCTCTTATCACCAAATCTTTAAAAATACATTTCAAGTAATTAAATATTTTTGCATAAGCAAAACTACAATGTGGAGGTGTTTCGAAAATTGATGGAAATTTTCATCCCTTTCATTGCACGTTTAAGGGCAGATGGTATTTATTTCCAAACTCGGGAGGTGCATGCATCACAGTAAAGGTGATACGAGTTAAATCTCAAGCTTTCCGGTTATGACGACTTTGAGTCATCGAACGGATAGAAAAGTTTGTTCCCGCGTGTGTGTGTTACGTTAATAAAATATATTAGACGATCAAGCAAATGTATTATATAATTTTTTTACGTCGTACGTCCACGCTTTTGACATTGCGTTCGGTATTGTTTGTCACAATACATAGGTTGTATAGCGTACGCCGAAATTTTTTAAATTTATCACAAAAAGAAGTAAAAACGTTATCGTCGATCAGGGATCATCACTAAATACCCTACAACAACTTTTCAAAATAATGTAATGTAATCGAAAAAGTGGTCCGATCTGAATCACTTTCAATAGCATTCTTAGATAGACTCAGCTCAGACAGTATAGTAAAAAGTGAGTCTAAAAAAAGTATAAAAATAATGAATATATTCGGGTTACGTTTCGGGCATATGGCAGCATCGATGAAGCTCGCGGTCTGATAAATCAAAAAGATCATCCCTTTGTTGTTCCTAAAAGACCTTTAGATGGCCAAAAATAGGCTGCTGGGTGTGGTTTGTGGGCTAGAAATTTCATGATATTGCACTTATTCTTAGATGATTTCGACTCGGGGGTTTTTCAGCTAGGTAGGTAAACATATGCCATACATCTCGTGACGCGATCAATTTATTGACAGCAAATTTCAATGACCGTCTAGACTTTAAAAATGCAATGAATATGTGTTCTGCACTTCAGTAGATCGTTGACGCGTATTTCTAAATTCAAAAGAAGGTAGAATAGTATCGGTACACATCCGTTCTTTGGTAGTGGGTATAAATAAATTGAAAATATTATTTGCAAAAGTAAATTTTTGTTTTTTTTTCATTTTTTAAATTCTGTTCGCAAACGAGACCCTGAGCTATTTCCCACTATACAATATTTGTTCATGTATGTCCCCTAGACTATGTAGCTTGGTTGTCGTCACCCAAGTTAATGGTTATAATTTCTTTTGATTTACTCCTTAAATTAGATTCAACTTTGCTTAAATTCTCATTATCGGAGTCTTTTTGTTTGCTAATGATTTTCTGTTGTTGCGTTTCTTGCATTTCACGTTCGTAGCATAAACGATGCGATTTGCATTTGTTGTGATGATTAACAATTTCAAGGCGGAAATTTGAATTGCCTTCGACGAAAGAGGTCCGTATATCAGGCAATTCACTAGACCATCTACGACAGAACTTGCAGTACATGGTATTCGAGTTTTCATCGTATTGCAGCCAATCGTAAAGGAAAAGCCAATTAGTACGAAATCGTCCACTTTTGCGAGCGCTAGTATTTCCGCTTGGTAAAGAACTACTGCTGCTTAATGGACTTGACATGGAATGAGTTAAATTGCTATGAGTGCTGGTCGCTACTGCAGAACGTGATGTAGAAGCGTCAGTATTGTAAATATTCGGGTTGGGAATCTCGCATGTGGAAGCCATTAGAAATTGCTGCTGTTGCTCCTGTTGTTGATGCAGTAAACGTTGTATTGTTGTCGTAGCTGCCATTTCAAGATCTACTACGTTTTGTTTCCAGGTATTTTTGAAATGTTGCTGAGTTTGTTGTTGCAATCGTTTAAGTTGCACTTCAACCGCATGTTGAAACATAAGATTTTGCTGCTGTTGCTGTTGTTGCTGTTGATCATGTTGTTGCTGCTGCTGTTGTTGCTGTTGTTGTTGTCTCTGATATTGTTCAAACTGTTCGTGCTGCAATTGCTTGGCGGTTTTATTGACAACAAGATTGGTACTTCGAGGTACTTCATTAAAGGATTTGATATTAGTCTTGTGCTTCAATTGATGCAATTGTTGTTGAGGATTATCGAGATTAATTGTGGTCTTTATGACGGCAATATTAACGAAAATTTTTTTTTTTTATTGCGAAATAAAACAAAAAAAAACAAAGAGAAAAAATTAAAGGAAAAGCAATTAAAACTCAAGAAAAAAGTAAACATTTTTCCTTTCTTTAAGTTAATTAATAAACAAATAAAATAAATAAGGAAGGATTATTGTGCTAAATGTTTCTATGTAACTTTAAGTATGTTTGTGTATAATATTTATTTATGTTCGTTCATAATTTAAAACGTAAAGCTTTCTTCTTTTTTTCTTTTTGTCTGGGGTTTGAATTTTTAAAAAAATCATGAACAGATTTTTGAATATTTTTTGTTTAGATTTTTTCTTTTTCTCGGCCGATATTATTTATTGTTTTTACTCTTCCTTTCAATCTCAATAATCCTTCACTTTTTATTTGATGATTAAATAAAACTTTTTTCCAGAGTTTTAATTTTTGTCTTTTCTTTCTTTTCTCTTTTATTTTTTGTTCCACACATTTCATCAAAAGGTTTGAAGCAATTTGCAAAGTCAGTTCTTCAATTTTATAAATTCTAAATAAAAGCAGGTTTTTCAATATACAACAAAAAAAAAAAAAAAGAGGATAAAAAAAATGAATTGGAACCACCGTACCGGTCCAAAGAAAAAACCTTAACAAAATATTTATGTAAATAGTAAAAAAAGGGAAACTTTTTACAAATAACTCATTGAATTGCTATTTAATGCTCTTTTTTTTTAGCTTTATTGTTTCTACACAAAAGTGTTCATAAACATGTTGCTGATGTGTTGCTGATTAACGTGTCATGTTAAATATGCACAATTTAAGTCATCTATAAACACATTAAATGGTAAAACAGATATGATTGCGACCAAGTGCCTATCCAAGGTAGAGTTGAAAACATTTTTTTGGCAAGATCACGTATTACATCGAAACTTCATTTTGGAACGCAGCATGTTGCTGCAACAAAAAGTCTCTATAATAAATTTGACACGTTTTTGGTTTTCAATAATAAAGTGATATCGTGCCCGATGGAAAGCCTGATTTGAAAAAAGGATTTGCCTTTTCTTTATTTCTATACCTTACATCACTTATGATACAAGGGCATATTAAGTTTGTGCGAAGTTATGCAACACCCAGCAGGGCTTGGGGTAGACTTACCAATTTATTATAACAATTTTTATTTTAAGCTTGTCTGTCCACCTGACTGTCTCGTTTTCTTGTGTTCGCCAAGCCGCAAATTTTGAAATATTTTGATGAAATTTGGTACACTGACCTGTTTTGGCACCAGGAGGAATGCCAGTGAAAATGTTCCAGATTGGGCCGCTTTTTCCGACCGCCACTTCATCAACGAAAATGCATCCCAAACAATTGAAAAACACTGTAGTAATAACAATGATATTAGATTTTCCTTTACAACGTAGAATTGCGGTCAAGCATGCCATTTGATGAATGAGGACGTTAGGCTCTCAGTCAAGCTCGGCTTTTCAGAGTATTCAAGAAAAGGTGCTCTGACAAAACTAGAATAAAACAAGCGCTACCAAAACTGGCATAGCCAAGGACACATAGCGACAATTTCGGGAAAACTGATTACAGAAAGTTGTAGCTTGGATAAGCTCATTGCAGCTAAAACTAAAAAAAAAAAGGAAAAACCCAAGTCATTTCCAAAATGATTGATAGAAAATAATCCAAAAGAAAAAATCGTGATCAACAAGGGAGAGTTCAGGATGATTTTGATTTGAGGTTTGTTTGTCATTGCCATTAAAGTCCATTTTACTCAATATTCTTCAAAGGCACATAGTTACCCTTAAGAGTGACTATGATGATCGAGAAGAAATTTACGATCTGTTCGTGTTCACATCGCCGATTTTATAAAAAGAAATCAACCATTTGTAACGTGGCATGCAGATACCATATGCGAAAGAAATATGCTCCAGCAACATGTTTATGTAAACATTATTGGAAAATTTTTTAAAGTAAATTAGAAACATGCAATCATTCCAATTGTTTCATATAAATGTGGATCATTAATAAAAGTACTTACCGGCAAGTAATCGGGTGGCAAAGAAACATGATGTTCACGTTGTTGCTGTTGCGCATCGATCAATTCCTGTTTAATACTCAACGATTGATTTAAACCCATACCACCAGCGGAAGCGCTTACATTACCGCCACTAATGCCACTCACTGATAAAGGCGAGTCATGACGACCACCGGAATCCTCAGTTTCTGATGTATTACCACCGCCACCTATGCCACCGCCACTATTTGGTTTTGGCACGGGACTTGCTTTAAAATTACTGTGTGAGGATGCCTATAATGGAGGTGAGGTGAAGGAGGTAATATTAATACTTATTTTATAAAAATAATAATAATAACAATAATAATAGAGTAAATTATTTGTAAAAATTTTGTAAAAAAACAGACTGATAAACTCAAGTATATATATAAGAAACATTGTAATAAATATTTGCGTTCACTGATAACGTGACCCAATTCCCAAATGCTTTAAATTCGGTCACGTGCAAAATTTAAAAAAAGACGACTGATAACGCTTAACACTTTCACTTGCGAATGTATTGAGAGTATATTTTAATAACCCCTTGATTTGTTTTTGTGGTTTAGAGTCTTAAGTCTTAAGTCTTAAGCAAAATAGGGTGTTTTACTTATTATTATTGTGTCTTAAATTAGTGACGTTTTTATTTGCCAACCAGATGGACAGGCAAATGAACAGGCTGAAGAGCGAACGAAGAGACGACGAAGATTAAATCGTTGATAGAAAAATATATATACTTTACGGGATTTGCGATTCTTAGAAAACCTTTATCCTTAATTGGTGACAATTAAGTGTACAGTCGGCTTCGAACGAATACTATAATGCGTCTAATTAAACAATGACTTACTAATTTTGAGTGTATCAGCGAACCGTTCTACTTTTACCATAGAACTGAAAATTGCTTTTCTTGGCTAATTTTTGAATTTTTCATTGAAAATTAATCTAAGAATATGCGGACAAATTGCCCATAAAAGACGGACGGATGGATATAGTGGGAATTAAACATTGCTGCTTCCAAATAGAATATTACTTCGATCAGGATTACTCTTTATGGTTTGGAGCTAGTGCTTGCTTCTTTATGCTGTAAAAACTTTGCCGAACTTAAAATTCCGTTGTATTTCAACGGTTAATAGTATAAAGGGATATTAATTATATGATATTTAATAGCATTTAATAAAAATTCTTTGCATGAAATTTTGATTTTGCATATCCATGACAGTTGTGCTTTGTATGTTCTAATGCAAACGAGTTATTTTTATACAGATTATGTATTTAGTCTGCAGTTTTTTCCCATTTTTTTTTTCAAAACGTTTATGTTCTATAATTAAATAAACTAATATCCATTACACCAGTTTTATGAAAATTTAATCCAAAAAAGATTCACATACACCTGTACATTTTTATACCGGTGATGGGTATATTCACTTTGTCAAAATGTTTGCAACGCCCAGAAGGAAGCATCAAAGACGCCAATAAAGTATATATATTCTTGATCACCATCAAATTCTAAATCTATTTAAGAATGCATATAAGTCTGTCTGTGCTACAATTTCTCCTGGTCGCGAAAATTGGACTATCGCCTCCAACGTTGGCAACGTTGGAAAAATTGGTAGGTCTTGCACGCAAGTTGGTATGGAAAAGGGGTCAAATTGGTCGAAGGACACGCCCACAGCACTTTTTTTAAAAGAAATAAAAAATTGATTTTTTCCTCATTATATAGTAAATAAATGTATAAAAAATTGTATGCGTGTTCTATGGCCGAAGATATTGTTACGAAAATTGCAAATCCAGTTAATGCTTACTAGTCAATTTTCGTAAGTAATAAATTCCCTAGGCATATTGAGGAGCAAGGCAATTTCGTAACAATATTGTACCTGTACAAAAATGAAACAGATTGATCACGCCTACACTTTATTATAGTGTTTCAAAATTTACGTTTTTTTTCAATACCAGAAACCTCATAAAGTATACAAATCCTTCGCCAGTTCTGTCCATCTGTCCGAACACACAACACATCTAAAATTTTAAAGAACATGCCTACACCGCCCACACCCCAATGCGACAAAAAATTTTATTTTGAAAATGGAAAACTTCAACCGCGCCCACTCCCTATTGCAGACCATAAAAACTTTGTTCATTTACATCGTTTGTCTTTTTTAGGATAACGATGATGATGGATATAAAAAATTCGGTCACCATTGAATACAAATTTTTAACTTGTTTTAATTAATTTAAATGTGAGCTTTATAGTCTACCTGTTACTACAAGTGTTTTAATTATTGCAATGTTTTGAAAATAGTTTTTGGCCCATTGCGTGGCAATGGAAGCTTACCTGAGAGTCTTGAGTGTAATGCCTGTCCTGTACATTTGCGTTTGGGGTCGAGGTCAACGAATTATCACAGTTGGATGAGTTCTTACGTCTTCGCTTATTACTACTACTTATGTGCTCCACCGGTGTGGTGGACATTTCCCTATCACGATCTCTCTTTGACTTGGTACTATAGTCGAGTTGCATCAAATCATCACGACTGTCAACACGTTCACGTTCCGTGCTACCACTGCCACCATTATCGTTGCCGCCTGCGCCTCGTTCGCTGCCTCGGTCGCTGCTTGCATCGCCGCGCGTATTTAGAACATCGACACTGGCGCTACGGCTAGCTGCAGCTGCAACTGCGGCCGCGACGGCTGCTGCTGCAGCACTTGCACTACCCACACTAGGAGATCGTTCACCGCTGGTTAAACCCAATGCAGCAGCAGCTGCGGATTGCAAGCTGGCATTACTACTAGCTGCAGCAACTGCCGCAGCAGCAGCTGCTGCTGCCGCCGCCGCGGAGCTACGTTCACTTAGACTACTACTGCTACGGTGCGAGTGTAAATCTTCGCGTAAATCTGCGCGACTGTCATGCATAGGATCACGATCGCGGGACTGACGTTCACCACGCATACCAATGCCACCGTATGTAGGCCGGCCACTAGGTGAGGAAGCTGCCGAATCGCGGTGTTTGTCAAGTTCCGAAGGATAATTCAAATTATTATTATCTGTAAGACCGCGCACCTGAAATTGAAATTAAGAAAATTTTTCATTAAAATTAAAAATTATTATGCTTCATCCCCGTATTTTTGAATTTATGCAGAACTTTTTCTTTTTTTTTTTTTATTATTTAAAATACCAACCTGTAGGCTTTCGGCTGTCTTGAGAAACATCGGCAAAGAACTTTGACCAACATTTACTTCGCCCTTGTACATAAAATCGAGCAGGGAACGCATTTCTGAATATCTGACATCTTTCAAATAAATGATGGGATGTGGATGATGATTCTGCAGGAATATGGTTTCGAAATATGGGCTGCATGCTGATAGTATAGTTTGATGTGCCTGTAGAATGAAAAAAAAGAAGAAAACCATAATGACATCTTGTACAAAAAGTGTTTGTTATGCATATATATATATATATATATATATATATATATATATATATATATTAATTCTCATGTTTATATACAATTATTTAAATTGACTTTTACATGCTATTAGAAGCTGTCTGTAACCTGTCACCTGTCAAGCAGATATTTTTCTTTATGTATTTATGTATATCTGCTTTCTCTTCTTTTCACTATTCTTTTTTTCTTTTTTTTTTTGTATACAAGAATAAAACATGACTTTGCCTTTTACCTACAACTTTTTATAGAAATATTAAGTCACCATTTTTACCGTAAGCTACTTGTTGCTCCCGGTAATATGGCGTGTCACGTATACGTGTGTGCTTACTAGTTTCTGACAATTCCTTTCATGATGAATCGATGCTGTCTGACAACAGCTTATTCTTTCAAGGCAATGAATTCGTGGCTGTTGGTTCACAACGGAACAATTTGTTTATATTTTTTTATAGCTTCCACTTGTTTGTAAGGTAATAATGATGTATTGCGATATCGTTAGATTTAATGAAATAAGCAAGCATGCAACTGGTTCCGGAATACGAACTCTTACTTGCGTTAAATATAATAAAAAGATTTGTAATTTTTACAATAAATATGTGATTTTTGTAATTTTGTAATTAATTTTGACAATAAATAGAGAGAGTAGTTTCTTGTTCACAGTATAGGCGTTTGTTTCATTCGGCCAATTTCTTGAAGAATTTATAGCATATTGACAAATGTTAGATTATGGGTATTGCTATGGTTTTATACTGAGAAATTTTTGGGAAAAAACTTTAATAGTTCTTTCTGGAATGTTGGGCTTTAGATTTTATTTACAGATTTATGTAATAATTTTGCAAAATGTTTACATGCCGTAAACGAATTAGTTAAGAGACAAACATAAGAATAAACTAAATGAGAATCTTATGTAAATCAAGTAATAAAAATTCGTCCGAAAATATGTTTTACATTTCAACAAATTTTTTTTTTCTATATATACGCAATAATAAGTAAACCTTACAACAAGCTGTTCTAAATAAAAGGTCCCACCAATCAATATGCTATACAAAAACGATGTCATGTATATAATACAACAATACAAATATAGAGTTCAAATAAATGGACATGTACTATGCAAATTGAAAAAATTCATTGAATTTATGAATTCGTTGAGCTTAGGTAACACATACATATTCATTTTTCAATAATAAGTCTACGTGTTTTTCATTTTTTTAAATCATTGGATTTAAATAATAACCAAGTCTGCCTAGATATTACCGATCGCCTTCTATTTAAGTGTCCATAACGGCTACCGAACCTAACAGATTTCTCGAAATATCGCGCCGTGCGGCTCGTTTGGCGGTATTGCCATGTTTTGTCATCAATACGACGGCATTCGTTCGCTAAGACCTAATATGCACAATTTCAGAATTTCAACTATAAAAAAAAAATCCTAAGCCATAAGATGTCACAAGCTCCAATTTCTCGATTTTTGTGGAAAAATTTTGAAAATATAAAATTCTTTTCTTACAACGACTTTTTCAACAAAAGCTGCTATGTGATACTAATGGCCATAGCCGATCCATTACGAATAAGATCATTTTCACCGAAATATTTGAAAATTTCGACCGATTGCCTAAAGCCAAAAACATTTAGGTAGATGATATCGGAAATGTCAGCCATGGCAACTTACATCGTTACAAAAAATAATTCTGAGTCAATCGGTATCAGAAAAGATGGATCTAACTGAAAACTTTCTTAATGCTGGCGTGGTATAGGGTGCAAAAATGCTTGAGAATGCTTTATGACAGATAACGTCTCTGTAATGTTGATCAGAATTTCGAAGATATGAGGGAGTAGAATGTTTACGTTTTTTTTTTGCATTTTTCTACTATCGAATGAAAACTCTTTCGATCGCAACATCGTTCTCGAGCAACATATTCAAATTACCATTGCGTTTACTCGATATCGAGAGCAAAACAATCGGCACATGGAAACCTATAATCTTCTTAAATTCCGAAATGAATACTTTGATGGTTAATCTGTTGACCTGCATTGATTGTTCTTCTATGGTTACTTCGATTTGATAGCAAATTAATTGCGCCAATAAGAAAATAATAATAATGTGAATGTTATTATGAATAAATAAATTTTGTAAAGACCTAACGATGATAGGAAATCAAAAAAAAGTGACACACATAAATCATATCTATATTAAAATTAGTTTTACTTTCAAACTTTTATTTTAATTATTATATAATGTGTTCTCACCTTAACTGTGTTACCTTCGCAGGCTAATGTTACGTCGCAAAGAGCCTCTCGTTGCAGCAGAGAGGTGAGTACACCAGTTAAATTTGTCGGATGATTATTCCAGCGTAAACAAAACTGCTGGTCCATAGCTCCTTGGTCAGTGTTGTACCTTTTGGAAAATAAAAAGGAAAAAAAAAAAACAAAAATAGATAAATAGAAAATTGCATAAATTTTAATATGTGAAAAATAATTAATTGAAATTATGTAAATTAAATAAGTTTAAAAATATGCTCACGTTTTAATGTAAAAATTAAAAAAAAAGTTTTTCACCTCTGCTTAGTAAGCAATTTTTAATTAAATTAAATCTTTTATCAGGTGTTTTTGCCGCACACTCTAAAGAATTCGCACTGCAAGTGCAATTCTCTGAAAAAATGTATTGTGAAAGTGAATCCAAAAGTTACAAAAGCTACTTCTTTACGAAATTCTAGGTCGAGAACTTCTTATCCGAAATTGATAGAGAGTAAGACAGACAAAAACATCATTGTTTAAATATCATTTTCTAGTTTAGAGAAACGTATTTTTTTTTTTTTTTGTTATTTTCGCTTACACAAGTGGTAATTAGTTGGAGCATTGTTCAACTCGAGTTAATTTTTACGCAGAAAACACATTACATTATGCATCTCTTGCAAACACGCATTAAATGCCATAATTTACTTTATTGTTTATATACTCAGAGTGTGTGTAAATCAATTTAGGAAAATATTTTTACATTTAATCATATATACGCATATGCTTTCATATTATTAAATGCACTGCATAATCGACGAAGAGATTCCTTTATATGCATAATTATATTTATATATGCATAACATATAATTATATTTACGTTACATATGTTGCAATATTTTCTATTATTTATGCTTGTCACGCGCTTCCAATTAAGTTTAATATTAATTTGATAATTTCAAATCGTATTATAAGCAATAGTAATAATGGCAACAACAACAACAACAACAACAACAACAACAACAACAACAACAACAAATATATTGATAAAGCAAATTACTTTGCAACCAATACTCTTATTTACGCACGTTTAGATGCCTATGAACATATACGTGGATAGCTAATGTAATAATAAAATGAATACAAGCTTATGTACAGCACCAGATTGCTTTGATGCTACACTATTGCAGATTTCGAATAACAAATAATGAATCCAATAAAAACAAGTGAGAATATTAGATTTGGTCGTGACTGAACCTTTTGTACCCATCACCGTTATCCTAAAAAAGACAAAAAAGTAAAAACTTAATTTTCATTCTCTACAAAGTAGAGTAGGCGTGGATGATTTTTTTTATTTTCAAAATAAAACATTCTCTCGCATGGGATTGTCAGCGTTGTAGGCGTCTCCTTTGAAAAGTTTACGTCAATTCCAAATTCTTTTGCAAATTTTTAGGCGATTTTTTTTGCGAACGAGAAATTGTTCACCACAGATACTACACAGTTGTGGAGACGGACAGGTGGACAGACCAACAGACAAACATGTTTAGGAGCTTCCCAAATTTGACACTGGCCAAGGGTTTATATATGTGGTGAATATATTTCCGTTTTTATACGTATGCTACACCATCGTCCATAGAATATGCTTTCAAATTTTCGCACATTCATCTCTTATAGCTTATGAGTTATGAGCAAGAAACTAACTTTTTATTCCTTTTGAAAAACATGATTCGCAGGCGTGTCTTTCGACTGATTTGCCCCATATTCAATAGCAAACTGCGTGTAAGAACTTCCAATGTTTTTGCCAAACTTGAAGCTGGTAACTTCATTGGTGCGATGGGGAGATTGTTTGTGACAGATATTACACAGAACGACAAACAACTAGACGGATAGACGTACACGCTTAACCTGCTTCAGAATGTCATGGTAATTAAGTGAGTGTGTGTCTCTGAAGCTCCCTTCTGGGCGTTGCAAATGTTTAGACAAAATGAATATATCCCCCATCCCTCGGTGATAGATATAAAAACGAAATTGTGGATTGATTTTTGTAGTATTGTGTGTATTGATCGTTTTGGTTATGTTTAGAAGTTTTGTAAATAGTGCAACATTTTCCTGCAACTAAAGAAATTTTGAATTAATAGATCCTATCATGTATGTTTTCTGCGATCGCTATTCATGATTGTACGCAGTATGTAAGTTGAGCTCCACGTTTCATTTTCATATCGTACACTACAATAAGTTCATAGAATGAGACATACATCTCGTCAGTGCATATGATTTTTAGTTAGTATCGATCTTTATACGAAATGTTTTAAAATTTCATTAGATTCAGGCCATCACTTTACAAGCTGCAATTGTTTTCGTAACTCTATCTTTGTTTCTGTAAGACAATGGAAAACTCTGAAATGTAATATTCAGCAAATCTGCCTATGTAGAATTCAGAAGGTTTTAAGATAAACCCATCTTTTTTAAGACCAATCAATCGGGTTCAGTTTGTGAATCGATGGAAGCGTCTCTGCTCGTCAGCCTATCTGTGTATGTGTGTCCATGTATTTTTATGTTCAAAGTACAGGTGGTAGCGTTCGAGACATGTTATTGAAATTTGTTACTCTGACATATTTTGACGCATGGACATACCATCTCGGAAATGTATTCTAACCGATCATACTTACGACTATTCATTATTCGTCATATTAACTTCTTTTGTAAAACAAATTTTTCCGCTTTTAATATTTCTCGGCAATCAGCAGCTACATATAAAAGATTGGCGGGAAAGTTCTGTCGTATTTTAAAGGAAATATTGGAATTCATTTATAAAACTACGTGTTTACTGTTAATCAATTATATATGCTTCGTTATCTGTTACAACCTGTTGCCATCTTTCGGGTAACCTGCGAATTCCTGTTTTGTACAAGTTCTCGTCCTTGGAGTTCAAATAGTTAGCAACTGCTTTAGAAATCCTTTGAAAAGACTTGAATTTTTTTCCCGTTAGATAATTTTGCAGACATCTGAACAGTTAGTAATCAGATGGTGAAATGTCAGGTGAATACGGTGGGTGAATGAGGACTTCCCATCCTAACGCATTCAGTTTTTGTTGTGTCGCCATTGCAGTATGCGATCGAGCATTATCGTGGTGGAACACTATTCCTTTTCTACACGTGCAGATCCGCGTTAATGGTTTTTCCCTGTTTCAGCATCCGAATGACTCACTAGCCACATGTTTTTTTTCTTTACAAGAAAAATTACCTACCTATTTAAAATACGACAAAACTTTCCCTCCAACCTGTTAAATATATGTGCAAAATTTGAATGCGATAGAGTAATTTTTGGAAGGTAGTAAGACCAGTAAGCCTTCGTAAAGCATTTTGAGGGGATTCTTATCAAATTGAGAATTTCAAAAGTCGATTTTATTTTTTAAATACAGTGAAGACATTAGCGTAGCGTTAGCAATTAAAGGAGTCGTCTTTAGCAGATGTTGCGAATTTTGAAATTTTTCAACGCCAAAGATTATCCATCATTTCAAGTCTTAATAGAGAATAATAGCATGTTTTATCTGGCAGCGGATCTAAATCTTCATTTCTTTGCATATTGATGAGGAGAAGAGTGCCAGTCTTCCGCAATTTTTAGCAGATATAATAAAAAAGTTGCCATAAATTGCGAGTCATTGGCAACAGAAATACGAAATTGATTTCTTTTTATTTCTTTCTTTACTACGTTTTAAGTATTGTGGATGTTGTGGATAAGTTAGATAACTCTACATTATAGAAAAACTGAACATTAGAAATTAGACAGACGTATAGACAGATGAACATGATTTAAGCAATTCGAAATACCATGACAACTCAAGGGTATATAAATGTGAATTGCTGGATGATGAACAGCGAAAGAAATAATAAAATTGTTTATATAATGTTTTTAGTCTTTTTATTATAATATCGTTTATCACAAGTCTGACTAGTAGCACAGTAACAAATATCTATCTTCACCAAGTATTAAATGCCAATAGTAATTAAACTTTCAATTTAGTGCAATATACAAGTTTCCATGTTACGCCTTTCCCCAGTCCCAGTTGCCTATGCTTAGGATATTTACGTATTTGACCGTTTGTTTGACCACAGCTAACATTGTTTCGGTTTACCGAGCTATAGTTATAGTTTATTTACATCTTTATTATGTTTGTGCGTACTACTCTGCGCTGTTTATACAATATGTTGAATGCATGAATTTATGTAAATACTTATTTTTTTTTATGTAAAATGACCGATAAGTCTAAAAAGTATTGAGCCTAATAACGGACGTAGTGTTAATTAGCATTGCATTAGTTTTGATCTCCTTACGGCTTAATATTTTTAAATCGCTGTATGCGTACGTGTAACATCTATTATAACTATTGCCTGCTGTTGCACTTTTGCACTTTTTTTTTGTTTGATTATATTTTAACTCTTAATTATATGATGACCAACTGGTGTTGACTCTAAAATGTTTTTCAATTTCAATATGGCTAATTGTTTTAATGACCAATTTTAGATACACATATACATACGTGTGTGTGTGTGTGTGTGTGTGTGTGTAGGTATACAAGAATGAATGACCGTCTAATTGACTCTTATAGTTTGCTACATACTCTAAATTGTTGATAGTAGATAAAAACGCAATGAGTTTATCTGACAGCAGTTCTTAAATGACAATTAACAACATTTAGTTAGTAAATGACATTTAGAGTAGAGCGTAACTAACTATCTATCTCCCCTAAAATTGGGAAATATACTTTTCAAAATCAACTAAAGTATGCGTATAAAAATTTTTCTTTTTTCATTTTTTTACTTTGCAAATTATTTTTAAAACGTTTGCATAACAGGCCAATGGGTATTTACAACTTGCAAACCATAGAGAGTTCATATCTAGTCGCAATAGTCAATGCAAAGACCAGTTGTTGTCAATGCTAATCTCAGGTTGAAACTACCGTATATAACACTTTAACTGTCAACCCATTGAAGTCCGTAAATTATTAACAAAATGAATAAATACTTTTTTTCAATTTCTCATCAAAGATAAATAAATGCGCGTGTGCGAGCAAAATGCTTGCCACAAATAGATCATTTTTCATATCTTTTGCAAACCCATAAAACCTAAACTATATGTAATCGAATCTTTTAGGGCACACACTTACTAATCGAATAACTTATTAAAAATGTGCTTTTATCTTCTGGTGGCCCTGGTAGTAGATAAAGATAAAGAAAAATAAAGATGGTTTTCTTTTTTGTAATAAGTTGAAAAAGAAACGCATAGTCAGACCAAGAGACAGTCAAAAAATTTTAGTCAAGTAAAAGATCACATATTTTAAGCTTATTTCGTTAAGAAACTATTCTAAGAGTTTTTAAATTAAGAGAATTCGCTGTTTCGTAAGAGTGCTGATTAGGCATAGAAAAGAGTGCACAAAAGCTTTTCCTTTCGTAGGATATCGACGCGAGTAATCAATCTCTTAAAGTTTATGCACTTTTTGCTGCGAGAGACGCTTACGAATACATACATATATATAAATTGTGCATTGTATGCCGGCTGTTGTATAGTCATGATTGATGAATGTGCGAATGTGGGCATAAAAACAAAAAACAAAAAAAAATGCTGATACTTTACAATTTTTTGTTTACTAAGTAATAAAGGCAATGGCTTGTAATTCATTAAAATAAATGAAAAATTATTACAACTCAATGAGAATTACACTTGCACGCGCATACACACACACACATGCATTGCAAGCAATTGCATGAAATCCATGCAAGTATCAGAAAAGCTGCCATGAACACCTTAGCAATCAGTGATGCGGGGTGGACGGGGGCGGGCGCGAAAAAATAATGTGAATGCGGCGCTTACATTGAAAGTTTAAATGGTTGGATTTAATTATTTCTAAATAAATTGTGAAACCATTTTTATGTTAAAGATCAGAAATTGTCGATACATTCAATTCATTGTTGCACTTATACACTTTTCGTTGGAAATCTTACATATGCTGAAATACGCTGAAAGTGATTTAACCCATGTACTTCAGTCCACTATTTCAACCATCCATTCATTTTCTATTTCAAGAACTCATAGAATTGATAGAAAATTATTTTTAAATATATGTTTTTGATCAGCGTTTTATGTCGAGAAAACCAGACAGTTTTAAAATAAAATAAAAACAGCGCAATCGCGCTGCTTGGTACTCAAACGGTTAATAAATGACCGTCAAAATTCTCCTAAGATTTTCAAGATGACTGTTGTCCTGATAAATATGCAAAAAATTATTCTTATATCGATCTCCCTTTCTCTCTCTTCCTACTGCGAAACGATATTAAGAAATTTTCATGATAATATGGATCCAAGTTTTCAAATAATTTTTATTAATTAAAGTTCTATAAAATTAAATGAAAAACACTTGATTGTAAAATTTGAGTGTTGTAGCATTCATATTCCCGATCGTGTTGAACTATGAACATAGGTTGCACTTTTGTATTTGTAAGTGCACCTTCTTTACAGCGAAATGTGCGAGCGAATATATAATTAAATTGATAAAGAGAATGTAAGCTTTATGCGATCTCTGGCAACTAGATAACAAATGGATCTCAAAGATCGTATTTAATCGATTTAGGCATTTACACTTTAGGTGTTTTTCTTACATGTTTCCATTCTTGAAGACACAAGAAAGCAATATAGAAAGTTAAAATGTATAATGTACGTAGTTGTTGGTTTAATTTCATAAACTATACATCAAAATCGGTTAATCCCGTCAACGATAACTCCTTTGTAAGTTGTGTAATTGAAGTTATGTTGAAGAAATTGAAATATCTCAATGCATTACCTAAGGCAGAAAACGTTAAAAAGGCGGACAAAGTCGACCATTAAAGACCCCTCCAATCTCCTATTCTTTGTTTATTTGTGTAATAAAATAGGTGGAATACTTTTCATGAGAATCCTCGCATGGGGTGGCATGCAAAAAATAGACCTACATGATGCAAATGTGGTAGAATTGATCGTTATGACAAGCTGTTACAATATAAAATATAAAAAATTCGACATTTTTGCGATATAGGAGCTTAGTTTTCGTAGGCACTCCTACAGGAAGAGTGGTTCAAAAAAATTAGCTCATCTAATCCCAATTTTTCACAAAAAAATTGGTATGCTGAAGAACTGTTACTAGGAGATTTTCGACGGAAAACGTTGAAAATGTGGTGAAGTGGAGCCAGTAGACAAGGAGACAGACAGAAGTACAGTCATGCTTATATAGATTTTGAAAATGATTTGAAATCAATTATCTATTATATGCTGTATGTAAGGTGGGTTTATCTGAACTCCTTCTGGATGTTATATACATCCGTCTACATGTAGTTTATACGATGGTGGCGAGCGTGAATGGAGGGGGGAGGGAGTAAACACTGAGCAGAAACACTGAGCAAAAATGAAAATTCAAATGTATATGTAAACTTAACTTGCATCTTCTAAATGTTGAACTTAAGATTTTAAAGACCTCATACTCATCGTATATTTAGTAAACACAGTTTTAATTATTGAAACCATGTCAAAGTTCTTTGCGGTGCTGGGTGTTCACAATTCGCTCCAACGTAAGTGTCAACGATTGCGTACCTGGTTTTACGAACAAATTTGTTATGATATTAAACGCTACCAATAAATTTTAACGAATTTTAACATGAAAGTATAATTGAATTGATTACGTAAACCCAAATACCATAACAGCGCAAAAAATTAAAAAAAAAAAAAACAATTAAAATAGAATTCACATACATTTAGAAAATTGTATCGGTTAAAAATAAACCAAAGAGAGGAAGAGATCACGAGCTTTGTATGCATGAGTTAATGCATATATGTTTGCTTTTTTAATATTTTTCCCATATGTTCATATGTACAAGATGAGCTATATACATATATATATATATGATGGCGATAGTAGTAGTAGTAATGGCTGCAAAATACATGATACGATGATGTTTGAAAAAAACTGAAAGTGATCATCAAGTCATCATTTATTTAATTATTTATCTATAACAATGACAGAATTATGGCATTTAGCTCTCTTTATATTATGTTTTCGTTTCCTCACTTCCATTCAATTATTTCTATATTTTTATTTATCTAAGCGTTATATTAGTTAAACACATATAACACGTATACATAAACAATGATTTGTATTTACATACAAGTGTTAGTATGCAAGTGTGCCTGCCTTACGCTTATTCTTCTTAATCATATGTATTCTATTTATTTGCAATATTAAGTGCTTGCTTGTATGTATGTATGTATGCATATATGTAAATATGTATGTTTCACTTTCGTTTTCTTTTACGTTCTGGCGAGATAACGGTGAAGTAATAAAATTTGCGTTTTTATTTTTATTATATTGTACTTGTATATGTGCACTCAATGTTTTTATTTATATGACAATGTAGTGCGCGTATCTATAAATATATAAATGTATATATGTATATATGTATACGTGTATGAAGAGATAGCAAGTACAGTGTAACGTATTTCATATCGCTTTATATGTATTTAGTATTTGTTTATCATTTTAGCTTTAATTAGTAATTTCGGTTTGGTTGCAATGCTACTCCACACTGTCTGCTTATTATTTATTTTGTTGTTAAGGTAATAATTCGCGATAAAATCTCAATAATAAAAAATAGATTTTTGTTTTGCTATTTATTTATAAATTCTGTTACAAATCAATTTTGATTTAAATTTTATTGGCCATTTAAAATCATATATATTTAGTTTCGGGCGAATTTTAAGTGCGTATTATTTTGGCAATAACGGAAGTAGACTGAAGGTCACTTGATTCCCAAAATATAATTGGAAATGAAGAGACACGTGCTGAAAGTTACTTGATTCCCAAAATATAGTTCAAACAGATATATGCTTTTTGTATGTGTGCAATTCTTAAGAAAAAAAAAGTGATGCGCACACATCTTCCCGTCTGTCGACAAGTGGATTTGTCCAGTTGGTTTGTCCGCTCGCTAATTCTTCAGTTATTACGTTTATCCATCTGTGTATTTGTCAGTCTTCTTTCATCTCCCCATTCTTCTTAAACTTTTTTTATGGTCGACTAATGCGACTTGTGGATTTCCTCTATCCGTCTTCAAGACGCTAATGGTCCGAAAGAAGTGGAAAGAATGAGAGATGGGTAGTGGCTAAAGCTAAAGAGACATATGCCCGATCGGTAAGTTCTACAGCTTTACTGACCTTATCACTCATTATAGCTATGAACACAGACCAATCATAATTTAAGTTTAGTCTGCTGCGTTGGGATATGAAATCGATTATGCCGACTTGATAGTCGCGGTTCTTAAGTACTACTATAGTCCAACCGTCTCCTACTTTCGTGTCTGCCCCGGTTAATCTGCCCCATGCGGATTAGTCCGTTTTTTATCAGCTCATCTATCCATTCATATCTTCTGATTTACCGTAAATGCGAATGTTTGTTTGTATTAAATACATATTTTTGATTGACATGATTCAGAAATCAATGTCAAAAGTCAAGTGGATTTGTCCACTAAAACATTATAATTTCAAAATCTGGAAATGCACTAATGTTGGTATATATATGTGTTATGTATATATAAATACATATGCTATATATATACATTAGCTATCAGAACTTAGAAAAGCTAGCTTAGGTTTTTTTTTTAATTTCACCTTCAAAATCCTACAATACGTAACGTAAGGGATTGCATAGCGTCCGAGACAATATTAAGTTAATTTAAAAAAATTCCCTCTGTCACTCCCATTGTATCCTGTATGCTTCTCCTATGGCATTCTGGTTGTGATGCAAGTGAGATTGAATTGATCAACAGATCCTTAAACAAAAGTAGATGGCGTTGAGTAGAATAGAGTATCTTCAATCTTCATTCCTTGTTTAGGATTATACTACGGTCACATCAATCGTACGCATAATATAAATCTTATCGGAGAGTCTGCAATAAATCATTTTCTCTTCTAAATGCTTTGAGTAAACTAAATTTATAAAAATTTTTGTGTTACATACAAGTTTTATGAAATCCGTTCGGAGGATTTACAACTTTAAAATATAATACTCGTCCTTAATAGTTTAAAATAGTTTCTCTTCTTCTTACATATATTTATTTGTATTATAATATATTATACATTTTGCATATATTTATAATGGATTTGTTTTTTATTTTGGAATGCCACTCGCTTCTCAGTTATCTGCACAAGCATTTGTGGCTTTGATAAGTTTCGCACAAGGTCAGACATGTTTAAAACCTTTGATAATATTCGCATATAAATCTACATGAATGTATGTGCACACACACACATATACACACGTACAAATATACATTTACAAACCAAAATACATTTGGTTTGAAAACATTTCATATTGGGTCGTTCAGAGAGTGTTGACGCCTTTCGACAACATTTCGAAGCTATTCAGAGCCAGGTTGAGTTTTGTGTTTGCACTTGACGTAAGTAATACAAGCCATCCTGTTTCCCAATCTAATGCACCGAACGATAAGTCTCGGCACCCAGTGAGAACGAAGTAGTTTTTTGTTAAATTCGACTTCATTCATGAATATAGGTAAAATGATCTGTCGAGTTTGACTTTCCACAATGACTCCATCATTTACTTACTACAGCACGAGAAGTATCAAGCATTTTGCTGATTATTGAGAGCCGAAGTTTGCTTTCAAGTTTTGGAATAGGAATTGAAATGAATTTGACGATTACAACAGTAGATGAAAAACGAATGGAGAAATAGCCCCGCCCGTAACAGTGTATAGTCTAATTCTTCATCTAAGTATGATCAGCTGTCAGCTAAAAGCATAAGTATTTACTGCAGCAAGATATACTTAATGGGAATTTAAATTCTTGGAATCGTGAGAAGCTCTACTCAATTTACGAAAGAAAAGGCGAACAGGCATTTAAGATCTTATGGTCGCATTTATAAGTTAATGAAACTGGAAGACACCAGAAAAAATTTCGCTGCATTTACTTGTGAGAAATACTTAAAACATTTACATATAAAACGTTGATAAGGAAATTTTACCTTTTTACGTTTTTTTCCTTTCTAGGCAAAAAAGAGAGGAAGAAAATTATATATATAATAACTTTGTGGAAACTTATATCATATGTACATGTGTTATAGTTTATGAGCAACGAGCAAAAGATACGGAAAGCAAAGTTGTTCTCAGTTTTGGCTGTGTGGGCGTCCTAGGCCTGTTCTACAACCTGGTTGCGTCGTTTTCCAGCTCTTTCGCAAATTTGTTGGAGAATTTTTACTACAGATAGCAAAGAGTTGCGCAGACGGACGAATGGATAGATAAATAGATGGACATGCTTAGCTACATTCGGAATTTGAAATTGATTAAGAACTTATATGCATTATGGGATTTTTGAAGTTTGGTTCTTTGTGTAATGTAGGTATTGGAATACAAATGAAATTACGACGTACTATAAGATTGAATAGGCGTGGTGAAGTTTTACCGTTTTTGTGCAGGTACAATTGCATCGGCCATATAATATACTTTTACATTATTGTAGATTTATTTTTTATAGTTTATATGTAATTAGCGAGAATCCAATTTTCTATTCCTTTTGAAAAACAAAGATGGTCACAGTTTACGTGGTACTGTGCGAATGTCCTTCGGCCAATTTAGTCCTTTTTCAATTCCGGTCTGCGTACAACAACTTCCAATGTTTCTGCCAAATTTGAAGTCGATAGCGACCAAGAGAATATTTGCAACAGATATCACATGCGGACAGACTCACAGACGGACACATGGATATGCTTAAATTGATTTAGAACTTCATGTTGACTTCTAATACCTTCTTCGGGTCGGTGCAAACGTTTTGGCAAAACCAATATGCCTCTCATTCTTCGGTGATGGGTATAAAAAGGATTCAATGTAAACCATTTCTCTCAATCACAATTCTGTAATAAATCTCTGGTGCGTGTAAAATGTTCGATAGCAGGGATTTTAAATAACAGCTTCCAATATCTATTACATGTCATAAGGGTTTTACGTATATATATGTGCACATAAGCAAATAGTTTATAAAAGAATTTATTCACGCAAATTGGCCGCCTATTAGGGAATTATATTGCGATGTAATAAACGGATTATTTTCTACAAATTTTAAATAAAATAAAAATGAAAAAAAAAAAAAAAACAAATAAAAAAATGGTGTATCTGCCCAGTTGAGTGTATTAAATTTGTTAAGCAATTTGCAACACATAATGGATAAACTATTTTTTGTTAAGTTTGAAAAAAAGAATCCTTAGTCAAGTTCGATCGATTGATTTGCTTACTTACAAATGCCCTCCTGTTGTTGTTACGATCCCCACAAGCGCAAGCGCTAAGACAAAAAACCCGCAACTTCACCTGTATTCGTGTACTCATAGTTGACGTTCAAAGATCAAACGTAAAGAAAGGACATACACGCGCATAATAGGCAATTAATAAAAATAAAACAAATGCATTCCAGATATTCATATGACAGGTATGTAACGGATTTTCAGCTACAAACATATAAAATTTCAATAAAAGAGGGCGTGAAAAGCATTTGTTTTTTTTTTTTTTAAATGACCAATCACTTAGGGAATGTCCCCTATAGGCGTAGCAAGGTGATTATGGTGAGGAAGGGAAAGGGATATAGAGTAGTCACAACCTACTGCAGGTGTGCTCAATTGCTAAGCGTTACATCTTTAGTGACTGAATATTCGTAATAGATAACGTTGCCTGTTCTCCGTAGCAGATATTGATTAACAACTTTGTACACGTAGTTAGCAGGATGCTTTAAAAGTTGGTCGTGGAAATGTTTCGATCAACGAAGAAGAAAACACTTAAGAGTTTTTATTCATTAGATTTAATGTAGTGGATGCAAAAGATTCGATCAAAGTTGAGTTGATATTTCGTAACTTGTTTTTTATTAGTTATTACAATTGTTTACATGCACGTTATGTAAATATTTACTAAAAAGACCACTGAACTGTTAGTGCAGTCTAAAATAAAAAAAAAAAACAAAATAAATAAATAAAAGATAAAAATAAAATGTATCATAAAACCAGGTGAGTGAGTATTGGATACGTTTAATTTAATTAACATTTTAAATGCTTGCATACATTTTTTTAGTTAGATGTTAATTTTTTGATAAAGTTTAGAAAATTTGTTGTCAATTGTTTTTAGATTATTGAATATTATTATGTCACTCGTTAGTTTAATTATACGAATTGTATTTCAAAATACACCAAACTTGGCATATCCGTCCGTGCTTCCGAGATTAACGAAATGAAATGAAGCCCTAATGAGCTTTTTTATGATTATTAAATTTGTCAATGACGTTTTTGTATGTAGTACTACTGTCCGTCTGACTTGTCCTTTAAACAATTATTAAAATCTTAAAGTAGACAGAGGAAGCTAATCTCTTAAGATCGTTTGTATC
>KK500112.1:0-77829 GCA_000688715.1 Glossina pallidipes
AAAAAGCAATGAATGAATGAATTTTAGGAAAAGGACTAGAAGCGATTATGTAAAGCCCGTGAAACAGCACTTTTTCGGTCGGAGCCTGACTTAAAATTGGGCGAATTTCCCAAGGCGTATTTTAAGTATTGAAAAGAGACGTAATAAGTTAAGAATAAGTTGCTATTTTCTGCTTACAAATACTTTAAAATTTTTGAAAATCCCTTCATACAGTAAAAAGAAACACATTGAAGTTACACGGAAGAAGAATTTCAGCTTTTATTAACTTAAAACTTTAAGGAATTAAAATGTATATTGGTTTTTAAATTAATAATTATAAGTCGTCCTAAAGCTAGAATTTTAAGCATATTTATTTAAAGAAAAAGAAAAAACTTTAATAAAATATCTAAACAAAAAATTAGAAATATGTGGAAGGATGTGGTGAGCCAAAAACGAAGTTAACACAAACAATTTCTAAAAGATTTTTTCTCACTCGCCAAAGCAGGCATTGTTTTATTTTTAAGGAAATTATTTTCGAGATAATTCGAAAATCTTTCTTCTTTTTTTTGTTTTTGATTTCGAATTGCAAAATGTGGGTCTTTATAAAAGTAAAACTAAATTGATGGTTGGCATGTAACTTACGCATATGTACGTTAATATAAATTAATATAAATTGTGTTTCGAGAAGAAATAACATTTTTTTTTTTGGGATAGAAGCAACAGAATGTGAAGGAAGAGCTGAGCGATAATATAGAGAGGGTATAGAAACACCCAAGAAGGGGTGATAACAGTGACAATTTACGAGTACAACACAATGGTAAAATAAACTTCTTCTCTTTTGTTAAACTTTTCTCTTGTGCTTCGCTTTTACGCGAGATAACTGTAAGTGTCCTTTTGTCCCTCCATACGTTCTAGATATTCCTTGTCAATAAGAATATCGATGCATTTCTTAATGACGGGTACTTTCGGCTTAAAACGTGATGACAATTGATTCAAAACCTCGGTAATAAGTTGAGCGTGATTAAGTTTTCGTCGCATTTTCATAATTCGAACAATAGCTGCTTGTATTAATAATTTACGATCCTCTTCGATGTGCTTATGTACGGCCTCTTGTTCGACCTTAAGCTCAGTCTTCAATGGTTGGTTAATATTGATACGTAGTTTTTTACTCTTATACTCCACATACAGTTCCATTACTGAATTCGGCGTCAGAGAGTTGTCATCATCGATGCATGTTAACAGTTTGTCCTTCAATAAAATTTGTAACACCTGCCAACGAGAAGTGAAATAAAATGAGTGAAGAATCAATGTTCACGCTAAAGATGAATCTTTATTCGAAACAAGTTTCCGATTATCTTGATAACTACTTGTACCCCCGTTGCTTCCGATATATATATTGCTTATTGTGCTCATTTTTGTTTGGACGTATAGCGTCGTCTATAAAATCTGATCTGTAGAATTTAATTAAGAAAAGATTACTTATATGCAGTGCATCCATACTAGAGTAAAAATTCATACGCCTAACATTAACTTCTTTCACCATTCGAAGAACTTATGAAGCAATCTTAAAGGTAATGCGTAATTAATCTGTTTAACAATGTTACAAAATCAAACAATGCTCTTAAGACTTTCCGAGGAGAATCATGGCTCCTTATAGATAGCATTAAAGAGTGGATTTTTTGTCCCACACCGTAAGGAACTTGCCAACATATGCGGAGATGTATAGTAAAACATGACTGGCATCTAGACCGTTCACATCATTTTCTTTCAATTTCTTTTGCGAGCATGCGCGAATCATCTCAATTATTAATCCGGATTTTTCAAACTTTAGTGCATTTTTCTTGCTTTGTTTGAAGGTCCGAGAACGGGTTTTTCAAACTGTAACGAGAACGGACCTCAATTTTCAAACTATGATTATTTCGTATTCTTTTTGTTCATGATCTTTTTGTTCACAATTGGAAGAGAGATGAATGCAGGAATGAGGGAATGAAATAGATAGCTTGTTGCCGTATAGGCCAAAATAAATATCAACAAAAACGTTTTAGACGAGTGAGACCAATCATTAAGTACTGTACACCACCGCGTCTAATATAGTTCATCATATAGCCTTATAATGAAATACTAAAATTTATACTAAAATTTTCCATTGATGGCAATCTTTACATAGGAGAACGCTAAACGATCTTAATGTTCTTCATCTATTTTCTTAATTAAGTTCTAAGAATTAGACTTGTTCAACTCAATCATGAATTGTCAGAAATTGCAGCCCTTTTCACGATACGGAAGAAAACGCTCAACAAGAGAGGCTGTTTACGACATTCGCAACATTAACATTATCTTGTGCCAATCAAGAAAATAAATACTTATAGTATATACACTATACTGACATCTGGCAATCGGAATAACGAAAGTTATTAGTTGAATACCCTCCCGCGTGAGTACAATAATATATTTATTTGGTTATTACCTGCACTAGGTTTTCCAATTGTATCTGAGTATTTTCCAGCAACTGTGTAACAGTGTATCTGATTTGATCATTGAATTGCAACAGCACCGCCATTTGGAATGTACTGGCTTGTAAGGTGTACTTATTGCGAAAGCAATTCGTCACCAATTCACCCTTACACATATGATATAACCAATTTAGTTTGCGCCCAGAATGGCGTGCAGCGTAGAATGTGTTGAACTGCTGTACACTTCTTTCCAATTCTGATGGCAATAAAACAGTACTGCTTTGATCGAAAGGCCAAGAATCCGATGATAATACCTCAATACTAAAATCGATTTCCATTGGTATGTTGGCGCTTTGTAAATGACGTTTGAAATTATTGTTAAGACCCTTTGAAAGTCCAATATCTTGAAACATGCGCTGTAGTTTAATGGTATATTCATAACCACAAGTTTACTTAAGTTTTGATATCATTACGGCCTCCGCATTATCGGAGGCAGAGATATGATTAACTAAACGTTTCGCTAACATTTTCGAATAGAATCTCTGAAATACGTCTTTACTCTCAATATATTTGAAAACTACCATCACTTGATTGAGATTATCTTGTAATTCTTTCTCCTCCGGATTCTTGGGGGATTTTTTTAGAAGGATGTCACATTATTTTGCAAGTAATTCAGGCGACTTGCTAGCTCCGTTCGCCTGTGTAACCACATTTGAATTTATAAATTTACCGCAAGCTTTGGTATTCGTGGTGGTTTGGCGGCTTCGGTATTGCCACATTTCTCTATGGCCTGCAGTCCATGCTGTAGAACATGTTCTTCTAGTATAATTTTTAATTCGATAAGATTTCTAGGTGTGCGGGCAACTAATGAATACATGCGTTTTAAATCACAATTTTTATCGGCATTCAAAAGATTCTGAAACTCTGAAGGAAATACATCCAAATGTTTTTCAATGAGAACGTTGAAAATGGAACACAAAAAATAGTTAAATTAAAATCTTAAACGAAACTCTGCCTGCTTACTACTTCGCAAGTTTCTGTTAACTTTTCCAAAGTACTGGCATGCAAATAAGAAGTGAGCACAGAATCACAATCTCCACTATTGACACGTTTGCGTTCCTTATCTAAACGGTGAGGTGAGTATGGTCAGCAGCTTTTCACTGTCTTCAGGATAACAAAGAAGCCATGACTTGGTTTTGGATATTGTTTTGCTGAAAGAAAGATTAAGTACCTTGAAGACAATAAGAAGAAATCTTAGTTTTTATTTATATTATATGCTTTTTATATGTGTATACGTTTAGAAAAATCTACATTTTTAACTTAATAGTCTTTGGTCCGAGATTTGTAATATTTGCCTCACACAATTTGAAAGAAGAAGACATCTTTATACACAATTACAATTACTTTAGTGATTGATCACATAAAAAACAGAAGAAAGACATGGCTAATCATCCGCCCGTCCATCTAATTGCCTAAAATATCTTAAAAATGTTTGTGTTCAAACGTTAATGGAGCATTTTTAGAATTAATTCCCGAATTATACGGTATTATAGTGAAATTTGCTACCTCAGAGTGGAGAAGGGGACGTCCCTGTGAGTGATTGATCATATTAAAAAAAAAAAAAAAATATATATACATATATATATATATATATATATATATATATGTATATACTGATTCAAAAGGTGCGACAAGAAGAAGCATCAAATAACACATTATTCAATAAATTCGCAGCACCGCTTATAAAGCAACAACTTATAAAACAACACTTAGGCGAAATGTGATTTTATTCATTAACATAATCTTCTTCAAGATTCATTGCAACGCTTCTCTAACATTTCTATTTTGTTTGTTATTTGCACGATTTGTCCAACCTTCTAAAACACACTGCACTTTTTTATTGGGATTATATATCTTTCCGGCGAGCATTTTTTCGAGATTCGTGCACAGGTAATGGAGGTAATGGTCGCTAGGAGCTAAGTCTGGAGAATGTGGTTGATGTGGAAGCAAGTCAAAGTGCAATTCGTACAATATCGTCGTTGTTGTGTTACGATTGTGCGAAGACCCATTTTTTTTCTTTGTTCGGGGCCATTTTCCTTTCTAATTTCGTTTTTCAAACGCATTCGTAATGCTATGCAATTGATTTTTTGTCCCTTTTCAAGATACTAGATGAATATTACACCATTCGTATCCTAAAATACCGGACGCCACAACACAGGCTTTACATCATCAATCCTTTGTATTATTTGGTCCAAATGAGAAAACGTGGTACCCACTTTAAACAGAGCTATGTACAAATCTTCATTCAAAATAGGAAATACACTTCCTTTAGTATCATTAAGATGTCAGATACCTCATGCAAGTTCAGTTTTTGGTTTCTAAAATGATTTTGTTGCCCTTTTTTGTATGTTTTTTGCAACGGGAATCACTATAACATCTTTTAAGCCAGTGTTGATTTCGAAAAAGGTGTTTTTTCTCATCAAAAGGTAACGTTTAATGCACACACGAAATTCAAATTTATCTATTGCTTTGAAAATCTGTTAAGCAACTACGACTTGATTCAATGATCAAAATCTTATGAAATTTTGAAGCATATCGTCTGAAGCTTGGTAATACCATATGGATCCGTCAATTGTGGCGATATTTATACATGATGCTCCGACCTTATTGACTGGTGGTCCTAAATAAGTAGAGTTTTTAATTTGTGTATTGTGCGCATAACCAGTGATCTCATTTATCTTCCAACTTTTAATGTCGTATTGCGCAGAATAACCTTATGAATCTTTTCTCTTTATATCCTACACCACTTGTGATATTAATTTTGTGCGGATATATGCAACACTTAGAAGGATTTGCCACTTTCTGAGTTGATCTACGTTTGTCCCTCCATTTTTCCGTTCGTGTGTTCTGTTTTCTTGTGTTCAACCCACAGACTGCAATTTGTGAGATCTTATGTTGAACTTTGGTACAAGGAATTGCTAAGGCCCAAGAATGAATACTGTTGAAAATGGTTCGAATCGGCCAATTTTTTCCATCACGTCTTGTGGATAACCTTTTATTTTGAAAAGTCGGTATATTTATAAATGTATTAAGTGGAGTGGTGTAGGGTATGTAGTGGTGGGGCACTGCCCACTGTAGAGTTTTTAATGATAGACGGTCAATAACAAGACTATCTTTAGGGAAGAAAAATCCAGGTTCTTCTCATCATTGGAAAATCTGCTAACATATGATAATTAATAGCAATTTATTGAAGACTCATTATCACGTCTTGCTAAAGATCGGTATAAAAATATTCTGTCTACCTAAAGCGAAAATTATTGTTTTCCCTATTGTTTTATGTTTTATTATGCACTACTACTCTTGACACAACTGTTGCGAAATGTTAAACTGAAACTTTTACCTAACACCGATTAATTAGCCTACAATTTCTGTTTGAACGTTGGTGGGGGAAGGTACGGGTGAGCTACTTTGCAAACTATTTCTAAGGTTTCTCAAATTTATTGCTTTGCTTAACTATTTGAACAAAAATTTAGTTAGTTTGGAAACATACACTAAGGTGGAAGTACTCCTAGACCAAAATAAAAAAAAGGAAAAAGAAAAAAGCTAGAGTAAAATAAAATAAAATTAATTGAAGTAAACAGGATAAAGCATCCTTAAAAAATGGCGGCAGCACCAGCAGCAGCAGCAGTTGCACCTGCAGCGGCAGCTGTGCCAAAAAATTTGGCCGAAATAGCAGGCGAAACCAATTTCACTAATTATATGAAAAATCGTCTAAGAGGCGGTGGCATGAAACGTAAAGGATTGGAGATAATTAACGGCCATAAATTTAGTATGAAATTTTTTAAACAACCAACTTATTGTGGTCATTGTAAAGATTTCATATGGTAAGTAAAACAACTAACAACAAAATAATTCTACTAATTTAATTAATGGTAATGAATTAGGGGTTTCGGTAAGCAGGGCTATCAATGCGAAGGTAACGAATGTTAAAAGAACAAGAGTAAAAAGAAAATTGAAAAATATATCAAGACTTTTATCGTCGTAGAATGTCGCTTTAATATCCATCAGAAATGCTCCAAATATGTTGTGTTTAAGTGTCCCGGCAATGATTCAGATATAGACGCCGATTGTGCTAAAGTTAAACATAAATGGGAATCGACCACATACACAACACCGACATTTTGTGATGATTGCGGTCTTTTGCTACACGGCGTTGCTCATCAGGGTGTTAAGTGCGACAGTAAGTACAGTTACTAGCAATCTTCTATAAAAGCAAAGCAAGCCAATATTTCCTTGTTTAGATTGCAATTTAAATGTTCATCATAATTGCAAGGAAAAAGTGCCACCAATCTGCGGTGCTGATATTTCGGAAATCAGAGGCAAGCTATTGTTGTATGTTGAGCTTAAAGGCAGTAACTTGAAAGTTGATAGTAAGTGCATTATTTGTTTATTTTGTTTTTTTCGTTATTAACGAGGGAAAGTTATTTCCAGTTAAAGAGGCAGCGAATTTAATACCCATGGATACTAACGGTTTAAGCGATCCCTATATAGCTATAGCCTTACATCCGGATCGTAGTGGTCGCACTAAGAAGAAAACGAAAACTATACAAAAGAATTTAAATCCAGTTTATAACGAAACGTTCACTTTGTAAGTGTAAGCAGATGGAAGAATTTTGGTTTCAAAAATAACAAAATATTGAATTTCATATGTTTTATTAGCGATTTACAGCCTCAAGATCGTGATAAACGCTTACTAATTGAAGTTTGGGATTGGGATCGTACTTCGCGCAATGATTTTATGGGTTCATTCTCCTTCAGTTTGGAAGAAATACAAAAGGTCTGTTCATATTTGATCATTTGAATTAATTAGATTTCGTTGACGTCCTTGGTCTTCACCTTTTTTTTATGGTTTAATTTCTGCGTTCGTCTATTTCTTGAAATTGGTAGATTATCCACATTACCTTACCTATACCGGTCAATGAATCAAAGTATTTCAAATTATCTGGAATCTTCTTGCCAGAGATCCGTTAGTAAACATTTTTCTTGAAAAGTAAGGTTTTTTTATTGGTTGCAGCCATTGTCACCAATCACAACGTCTGTCCGCTGATCCATGGTGCTTCCAAGTTCAAAAATTTCTGATGATACGAAAAAAGACGAGACAGATACTTTTGACCTTGATTACTGTAAACGAATTTTGAAAATATGCCTCAATAAAGCATCGGTTTTCGTTTTTTTTTGTTTGTATAATCAGTGACTCAAGGGTTGTCGTATAACGACGGTAATGGTGGTTCACTTGTAATGTATTGGTTTTCGGGAGAAATATTGAGAAATTTTTGTGAGCAGACTGCGTTTATGTCTTACAGTGGTACTAATCAGATTGCATCATACCGAATCTGCCCAAACGATTAGTTCTAATTTCTACTGTTAGCAACTAAGTATATTGCCCTTGAAAAACGACCAGAATTGATTAGCAGGAAGTAGCGTTGTTTCCAGTCATTGGTCGACAATACAAATTTTTAACCCTTAAATACGTAGCGATGTAGATCTACATCGTATGTTTAAAACCTCGTATCTCTTTATGTGGCAATCTTTGCATAGTGTTTTCTTACACTTATACAGTTTTTTTGAATTCAATTTTTTTTATTGAATTAATTTTAAACTTGGATGGAACTAGAATGTAGACAGTTGGCAATAATATGCATGTAACTGTAAAAAAACCCTATGCAAGACCTAAAAAAAATTGAGAGAACGTTAGCTGGAAACTTCTGATGCATTCACAGTGTATACTAGAGTTTGCTTCGTTGGACTACCACTTATTTCGTTTTCGATGAAACTTTTAAGGCTGATTTCAAAAAAAATCTTAGGTCTTTAAACCCCAAAATTTCTATGCCGGTGGAATTAGGAAAGAAGGTGAAAATGAACAAAAAATCGAACAAAAAATATTGCAAAAAACTCTCAGTACTTTTGCTCAACCTATTGTGATGAAGAACTGAGATCTTTTTGTTATGAATAATACGTTAGTTGCGGTGGCTATTGCTTTGAAACTCAATATTTCCGGCATGTGGAAACAGTCCGACTCACAGAATTGATTTTAAGACTGTGTAGCCTGCAAAAGTCACAACATTTCCCAAATATTACATTTTTAAGCACTTACGATGAGTGTCCAAGATAAAAAAGTAAACGTAATTTTTTTATTTATTCAATACTTAACAGAGATGAAAAAGTCTTTAATATTTATTCGTATAAATCACAAAGTATTTTGCATATATATCTTACGATGCTCCCACCAATTAACATATCTAACATAGCTAACGGGTTCTGCCACCCATGTATCCCATCATTACAAATATTTCTTAGAATTACAATAAGAAATAATTGGCATCCGTCTTTGGGTTTTTATTTTGTTCGTGCAGCTTTTGTACAGTTTTACACTGAAGCGTAGAATGAAGATCCTTTCCCGTATCCCGTATAGTAGATCGTTTATATTATATAAACGATATTTTGGTAAGATTTGACAACACTTCGCAGCTAATAGTGCAAATTACAGACCGATTTTTTGAGCTTGTGGCTGAGACTCTTAGCGTACGGTAGATAATTTTCAAATAAGTTAGGAAAAGTCAAGGATCAAACTAAAAACGTCATAATGAAATTTCTGATTATGGTTGACTCTATTTGCCTTTTTTATTAATTTGCACAAAAAAAAAAAAAAAATTGAGACAAAACTCACTTCTCCAAGCAAGATTCGGTGGATAGGCAAGCAAACGAGGACACATAAATCATATCATATAGATACATGTATATGTATTCCATTGCCTCGTGACGAAAATTTCGACGCCTTAAAACCGCTGTGATAATATAACTCTTGTATTTGGTTTAACAAACTAATATGATTTACAACGAAGAATACACAAATTAGTTTTCTCAGCTCATAGGCCTACAAATGCCCGTGAGAGAATTCGTACAAGTCTGTATATATATACAAGTATGCATATTTTCGTTTTAATCGTTTCTATATTTTTAATATGAATCTTTTAATGACTTCTTACGTGGAAGAATTTCGTGAAAATGTGACGAAAGGCGCAGGATGACTAGAAATTAAATGAGTTTTTAAAATATAAGCACATTACGTCAGATACATAACTCAAATTTATTTATATCAGTAAATTTATATGTATACTCAAAACCTATACTCCATTAGGAACCAATTGATGGTTGGTACAAATTTTTAACTCAAGCTGAAGGTGAACATTACAATATACCATGCAGTGATCCCATAAATGATATCGCTCGGTTAAGAGATGAAGTTCGGGTAAGTACTGCTTTGTTGTTAAGTTTAATGAATTTATCCAATCAGTTTATTTTACACGGATACTGATGAAAGAGTTCTCATATCATATTCGTTTTACGAATTTATGTATATACGATGTGTAATATGAATGCAATAAGCTTTCAATAATTTTCCTATTCATGATTACATAAAATCTCTTTGGATTAAATATACTTTACGTCATCTTAGGCTGTGTATGTTTTAAAGGATGGTTAAAAAATGCTTTAAAAGAAATGAAAGAAAATTGAAGAAAAAATGTTAACGCACAAGAAAACTCGCACACGTTGAAGGGCTTTTTATCAATTTTGTATCTATGGTTTTTTGATATTCACATCTTTTTAAATCTCCTCCATTTTCTTCACTTGGCGAACGAATTATAAAAAAAATTAATATCTGACAATGTTTTCAATGGATGAATGAAAACCAATTGTATTCAACTCGAAATGAATTTTGTGTCAGAGGGGTCAGAAAAATGTAGCCAAAAGACAAGACTTCAGAATTAATTTTTGATTCGATCGGTATAATACGACGTGGGTCTATCTCAATTACTTTCGGATGCTGAGTACCTCCTCAAAAATGTAAGACGCCCTGGCACCAGAAATGTGAGGTCATTAACTAAATTTGTGTCTTGACTTAGACCATTTTGACATGTAACGGCTCATTTGAGTATACGTTTATTCGAATTTTACGTACATAAATCTTTATAATACATTGAAATTTTAATCCTTTTCTCTCTTTCATTGCGCAAATTCGTTCATCAAATTCTTTATAAAAGCGTGACGATAAAAAGAAATCGAAAAAGCGGCGTATGGATAATAAAAGTTTACCGCATAATATGAGCAAACGTGATATGATACGTGCTGCCGATTTCAATTTTATAAAAGTCTTGGGCAAAGGTTCATACGGTAAAATATTATTAGCGGAACGTCGTGGTACTGATGAGTTATACGCTGTTAAGGTACTACGTAAAGATGTTATCATACAAACGGATGATATGGAATTACCAATGACTGAAAAAAGCGTACTTGCCTTGTCGGGTAAATCACCATTCTTGGTATGTTTGCATTCTTGCTTCCAAACTATGGTGAGTGAAAGTGGGAATAAAATCAATGCATTTTTTGAAACAATTTTTTTCTTTCTTTTATAAAGGACCGTTTGTTTTTCGTAATGGAATTTTGCAAAGGTGGAGATTTAATGTTCCATATGCGTCAGTATGGCCGCTTTAAAGAATCAGTCGCATTGTAAGCTTTCATAGTTTTTTATTTTCATTTTCGATTTGTTATATACATAAAGAAAAGCGGGTCCTAATAATTAAGAAAGAGTTTGAGAGATTTTGCACAAAATAAATAAGTTTGCAATCGTGTAAACACGTCCGTCTGCCCTTTTGTTTATTTCTATTATTGTCGACAACATTGTGTGCAAAAGCTGATCAACGTTGGTGAAAGTCATTCAGAACCGAATATTCCTTCAGAGAAAATAAAGTCTCGTCATTCCCCAGTGATCTAAGGGTATATTCAGTTTGTGCGAATGTAGTCAATATTTGAGATTTGAGATAGACGCAGCTTTTGTGATACCGATTGCTTCGTAGTCATTTTCTAAATCGAGTTATACTTGTATGCCCGTATGTCCGCCAGTCCGTCTTGTTTTTAAACTGCGGCCCGCAATTTTTGCGATACTTTGATGAAATTTGTTATACGAACGTATTTTGGACCAAAGACTGAAAATGGTTTGGTCGCTGAACGCCTTATTTTGAAAAGTCGTTATATGTGTAATTATGTTAAGCGGGTTGGTGTAGGGTATTTAGTTTTGTTTCTCTATAATATTTTTACTGACTTTTTTGTATATAGCAATCGAAATGTATTATCAATAAGGTTGGGATTCTTTGCCGATTTAAGTATATCCGCCCTATGCGTCATCCGTCTAGCAAAAATGTGCGAAGATATCGCTTTTGTAGAAACAGCGATCAAAGCCTAAAACTTTGGATATAAGTCCATGTCCACAAATCGAGCTTAAAATACATTTACAATTAGATAATGGGTATCAAGCCTTCGCTGTATGAATAAAGCTTTTCTTGCTTGTTTTACGTCAATTTCCCAATAATTGTTTTCTTTTGCATTTTGTTTTAGGTTCTACATAGTTGAAGTAGCTTTGGCTTTATTCTTTCTACACGAACATGATGTTCTTTATCGTGACTTGAAGTTAGATAATATTCTTTTAGATATTGAGGGCCATGTTAAATTGGCCGATTTCGGTTTATCTAAAGATTGCATATCCGACACGGAAACAACTAGAACTTTTTGTGGGACTTCGTCGTATATGGCCCCAGAGGTACATTAACATTTCCCAATATATTGAATGTAATATGAAAAAATGAATTTCCTTTTAGATACTAAACTATGAATCATACGGTCATAGCGCAGACTGGTGGTCGTATGGTATCTTAATATATGAATTGATGGCCGGTCAGTTACCATTTGATGCCGAAACTGAAGAGGCTACATTTCGGAATATTAAGGAAAAGAAAGCCATTTTTCCAAAACATTTCTCGCAAGAAGCAATGGATATTATAACAAGTGTAAGAAAGCATATCATCATTAATTAAAGTAACAAGTATTTAAATTTTTTTTTATGTCACATGAACGTGTCTTGCGGTCTCCTAATATTTTTATGTTTTTTTAGTTTCTAGCTAAAAAGCCCAATAATCGCTTAGGTGCTGGACGATATGCTCGCGCTGAGATTACTACGCATCCATTTTATAAGAATATCGATTGGGATAAGGCGGCTAATAAAGAAATGGAACCACCCTTAATACCGCAAATTGTAAGAAATAAGAATCAAAAAATATCCGCAAAAATAATTAAATTTTTTTTCATATTTATTACGCAGAAACATCGCAAAGATTTGTGTAATTTCGAGGCGGAATTCACCAAAGAAAAAACCGACTTAACACCCACTGATAAATTATTTATGATGAATCTCGATCAAAATGATTTTATTGGTTTCTCTTATATGAATCCTGAATTTATAACAATCGTTTAAACTACTAAAAAGAAAATCGTATAAAACAAATAAGAAAGTTATATTCGGCAGCTGCCGAATCTCGCATACCCACCGCTATGCTTTTCGCATTGTATTCTGAAAGTTCTTGTGTTTGACACCCATATCGATGGTTTTTTTAAGAAAAAATGAATCTCGGTGTCTACCATATTCATTTTAAAATGAACTCATTTTTAGGCAGATAATATATCTTCATTTGAGCAGTGTACAAAATAGTCTTGTTTGCCTTATGATAAATAAGCATAAAACCTCAAAAAAGTGAAAAAAATAAGGTATAATCATTTAAATCTCCGTGTGGGCACGGCCGATTTTTCCATTTTTGCACGTAAAGAGTAGGGTGTTTCGTAAAGCAATTGTAGAAAATTTCAGCTTTCTAACTTTAATAGTTTTCGAGTAACGAACAAAAAACCACAAATCTTTGTTAAAAAAGCGAAGTTGCGTTCAGTTTACGCTCTACTGTGGACTTCTGCTCTGACCATTTAAGTCATTTTTAATATCAATACCAACGTTTCCACCAAATTTGAAGTCGATATCCTCATTTTTGCGGCCAGGAGTGTGCCAACAGTACACACCACACAGACATACAGACGGACAGACATGGCTAGATGAACTCAGCATGTAACGCTGATCAAGAATATATGTACTTTATAAGGTCCCTGAAGCTTCCTTTTGGGTGTTACGTATATTATGGATAAAAAAAACTCAGTATACCTCCATCTTACAGTAGTGGGTATAAAAATAACAACAAAATGACATAAAAATCTCTGTTATAAAATGTTCACAGCAAAGCTTGCTAAAGCTGTGTATGCAATAGAAACTATTCTATGTGAAAATGTGATAAAAGCGTTAAGAAGACTTTTAAAGCTTTCAAACGAAAAATACACAGAATCAAAGCCGAATGGCTTATATAGGGAAAAAAGCGAATAAAGTTTCTTTTAAAACTTAAATATGAAACGTAAACCGTTTTGTTAATGTTATTCTAAGTTCTATGATGTTATGAGAAGCTTTCTGTTAAATTGAGTTTTTGGAGACTTAAACAGAATCCTTATTCCTACAGAAGTAAACCGTGCCAGTTGCAGAATGTATAAAAATAAAGCATGCCAGTTGCAGAATATACATAAGTAAAAATTCAGCAATTTCAATGTTCAACATATGACTGATAATAATATGTAATATTCGAATCTTCGCTCATAGATAATTGTGCAGCGGAAACGTAACTGCCAAAAGATGCGCTGAAACTAGATCAGCTAGAGTGACCTTTAACACTCCGACTGTTGATCTTCATATCTTAAATTAAAAAAGTAGGAAACTTATATTCGACCCAGGCCGAATCTCGCATATCCACCACCATTAAAGTCTTTGCGATCCAGACTTTTATTTATTGTGATAAAAAAATGAAAGCAGCAAAATTTATCTTTCACTTTTACTTCAGTAAAAGATGTTTTTAAGAAAAATTAACGTACCATGCCGTGATGTTCACCATAATTAATTCAAAATTAACAAATTTAGCTTGGCGCATTCCACTCTGCAAGTACTTTTATTTGATACCTCTATCTCTGATATTATCAAGAAAAAATCCACCAGGGCGCGGAGTCTGCCGTATCGTTCTAGAATTAATTTTTAAGCAGGTAATAAATCTTCATTTGCGAAATTTGTAAAATAGTTTCAAGCATTCTGTCTTGTTTGCCTTATGATAAATAAACATAAAACCTCAAAAAAGTAAAAAAAATAAAATTTAATCACTTGTAACTTTGTGTGAGTACGGCCGATATTTTTCAAGTAAAGTGTAGAGTGTTTCGTAAAGTAAATGAAGAAAACTTCAGCCTTCTAACTTTTATAATTTCTGAGTAACGAGCAAAAAATCACAAATCTTTGTTAGAAAAAACGAAATTGCGTTTAGTTTGCGCACCACTGCGGGCTTCTGGTCTACCATTTTCTATATCAACTTGCGAGCAAAAAATACCAATGTCTTCACCAAATTTGAAGCCAATATCTTCATTTTTGTGGCCAGGAGATTGACAACAACAAATAACACATAGGCGCATAGACGGACAGACATGGCCTAATCAGCAAGTTATCTGAAGTCTCCCTGTGGCTATTACACACATTACATACACCATCCTACCGTGGTACGCATTAAAGTATTTAAGAGACAATCGATTTTTCATTGGCTGTCTACATTTTTAAAAATCAGAATATGCTTTAATAGAACTATTATTTCTGTAATAAAACTATTTCCGTTAGCACGAATGTTTCCCACAAGATCTAGTTGTGAATTGACTAAAAGTCAGATGCACAAGGTTTCAAGAACGGTCTATACTTGCAGCAGTTGTGACATATTCTACAAAATACTCTTTGCCTACAAAGCATCGTAGTACAATTTAGAAGGAAACCCAATATTTCGTCGCAATACCTTCTTTAATCAGTTAAAAAAATATTCTGCTATTTCGTCAAACGTTACTTCTGACTTTTTTCGCTTCCATTATTGTATCGATTTTTCACCTTTCTTCACCGTTCATCTTCGCTTTTTCTTCGAATTAAGCATGAAATGCGTTTAACTTTTCTTTTGGCACAGAGAGAACTCGACTTATTCAAAAATTCTAAAGGTTATGTTACGCACACTTTTGGAAGACGGTTTATATCGTTACGTAAGCCGTAAAGACAGTATTCGCATATGAGCAAGTTACATTTTTGCAAATGCTCACAAGTAGCAAAATAACAATACCTCTTAGAGAAACGGGAGAAACGTACTTATAAACCTTTTCTAAATATGCATATGCGAATGTATATAAATGTATATATAAAGTCATAAATATAAGTCGTTACAGGTTGTTCTACGAAATTATGTTACTTTGCCTACATGCAGAATTTAATCGGCGCTACGGTCCGTTTAATCAATACGAATTTAACGAAAATCTTCCAATTGCGTGGTGGATTGTTTGCGAAAAGTCACAATTTGCTGGCAAAATGCCTTTCAGTTGATTAAGTATCGTTGAAGGTAAATGATATGATATCGCTGAAAGAGCTGCTCCCTGAAATAAACAAGCTTAATTTAGCAACGATCCCTGCACCTCCAAGGACCACGACGCAGGTATTGTAATGCTCTAAGGAATCATAAAATGTTGAATTTTTATTGATTTTTATTGTTTCTGAAATCTCTACAAGTAAATAAAGTGATATCATTCTTCATCGTGTCAAAATAATTCCCCTCCACATCGACATGCGCGACCGACTCACAAGCATTTGAATTTTTTGTTTTTATAGTCAGCATCGCTTGTGGGATAAGGTTGTATTAACTTTCTGCGGATTTATGCTATACATACAACAACTTGAGACAAGCACACATTTTATGACACTCACTCCTTGGAATTATCTAAGCTTTTCTGTCCGTATGTCCACCTATCCGTTTTGTTTTCTTGTATTCAATCTACAACTCGTAGTTCTTCGGATATATTCATGAAATTCCGCACATTGGCGAGTTTTAGCCAAAGGACGAGCATGATTAAAACAGGGTAGGAAGAGGTCGGTTTTGTGTGTGCAAAACCCATGCATTCAAGAAGATTCTTTACATTTGCTGCTTGCAAAGTGGTTAGCTAAAAATGAAAGAATAGCTGAATAAATTAAATATTTCTTTCTTTGGGTTCTTTACAATTGCTCCGGTATTAGGTATAACAATGACGACATTTTTCGAACGACGACAATTCCGAAAACAATCTCGAAGCTTGGCATTCGCTTTGCAAGCCAAATATATAAGTCATTCTTTTCCCTCTTAAGTCTTTATTTTAATATTTAAAGGCATTCCACATAACGCTTCTGCTTTAGGTAAGAATTGGGCAAATTTAATCTTCACAGTAACTTATTTAGTTACATTAAAAAAATTTAATGCGTTTAACAAGTATTTATTTTGACTGCTATACATTAATATTTCTTTCTTAAAAAAGAATTTATAAGAGTGTAAATAATTAAATTTCAAATATTTGCCAATAATAGTGCAAACGTATGGTAGGTAAACACGTAAGAAAATTATATTCGATCTTGAGCGAATTTTTTATACCCGTCAGCGTTATCCTGGAAAAGGGGAAAAAAGTAAAAAATCTAATATGGAGTGGGCGCGGCTGATTTTTTCTATTTTCAAAATAAGAGTTTTTGTCGCATAGGCGCGTAGGCGTTGGAAAAGTTTAATTCACTTCTAAATTCTTTTACAAATTTGGAGGCGTTATCTTCATATTTACTAACGGGAGAATTTTTGCCACAGACACTATACATTTGCGTAGACAGGCAGATGGACACACGGATATCTTTAAGTGCATTCCAAACTTGAAAGTGGCCAAGAATTTATATACTTTATCTGGGTGTGTCCTTCGACCGGTCTGGTCCATTTTCAAAACCCACTTGCGTGCAAGAATTTTCAATGTTTCTGCAAAATTTAAAATCGATAGATTCATTTTTGCGGCCAGAGAATGTTTTCAATACGCAAGCAGACAGACAGCTTAAATCGAATCTGAGTCGAATAATGAGAATCTGATATTTGATCAAGAGAAGTAGAAGAAGAATACTTTGTAGAGTCTCTGATACTTCATTCTGGGCATTGAGAACGTTTTGACGAAATGAATATACCTCTCATCCTTCGGTGATGAGTATAAAAATGTTTTATCCTTTTTACATAGAAGCATTTGTGAAATTCCTATCTAAACTGAAGGGCATAAATCTTCTGTTAGCATTAAAAAAAATAACTCCTAACACCGTTACAATACAATGTGTAAATAAAATGTTGAAAGCGAAAACAAAAAGGAGGAGAAAAGCAAGGAAAACAGAGATGACAATATGATGTTTATAACAATACCATAGCAGAGCATTACACTGGGTGCTAGACTGTTCCAAGTATTTACGAAATGTCCATGAGAAAAGTATAAATGTTTTATTAACACGTTTTGCGTTTTGTTTCAGCATAACCTGTTAAAGTTATAAACAAATTAAATAGAAAGAAAGTTTATTCCTGACTTAAGGTACATTTTTGATAATCGAAAATAACATTTTTTTTCTTCTAAATCGAACTAGTAATCTATCCGACACATATGAAGCTATTCTCTGTTGGACATGTTTAAAGTATTCTGGTACTACTATATAGATAAAAGTTTTCTCAAAATGAGTTATATCTACAAATTGAGGGCTTTCGGTAAACTGAACTCTATTTGGTATGTGTTTTCGTATTACAATCCCAACTTAGGTTTCAAAGGCGGTATTTGTCATGGTTATATGGTAATATTGTAACGGATCTTCTTATTCGAGGTGTGCTCAAGGCTTCCCAGAAAGTCCCTTTCCAAGAAATTTATATAAACGAAGGTCTTGGACCTTCATATTTTCTTCCAACTTATCTTTACATTATTTACAGGGAGCTCGACAGGTATTTTCTTATTTATCTTATGTACAATTGGGATATACCCTATGGTGGGAGGGAGAGAAAACCAGTGTGGTGATTCGCGACTCGACTCTTGCTCGCAGTTATTTTGCCCGATATTACTTTTCCGCGTTTTGTACGTACCGAGTCCTGCGAGAAATTTTGTAAAAATACGCGAGTGATGTTGCAGCAGTTAACCTTGGGCCAACAGCACCACTCCTCCGTTTCTATCTGTATTCTATTTGCTTTTATTGTCACTAACCGTTCGAAAAGTCATCGAAGAGAATGGAACTGTGTGCCTATAGTGTAGAGAAAAATCTGAATATAAAGAAGAAGATATTTCGCATATCTTTATACCACACTTGGGCTAAGGAAAAGTTCAAACGGGAGGTACTTGTACTTACTCGCGAAGGACAGGCAGACCAGCTGCTTTTTCGCTTTGTTTGGTTACTGGTGAGGGATACGATGGACTATGGGCAGAAAATTACGCAGACAGACTTGTTATTGGTAAGGGAGCTTCCTTACAATATGAACTGTTTATTTTAAAGGGGGATAAGTCTATTTTCGAAAAAACGAAGATACGCCTAACTGTTTTTCTTTCACGCAATTTTTTTACACGATTTTGAATTAACGCGGTTCACCAATATATTTTTTTTGCACCAATTTTTTCTTCTAACACGAATCTTAAAACACTTTTTTTTAAATTCTAATATTGTCGTTGTCTTATAGAAATTTTTATATAAAGAAACAATCGAAGATGAACTTCTTGAAAATACACTTTTTTTACACAAATTTTTGGTTGTAGCACGAATCCAAATTAAGAAATTTTTTTTTAAATTTGTATTTTGACAGTGTCTTATCGGATATCTTGGATATCCAGAATTATATAAGCAACTTGAGAAATCAACAAAAAAAAATTCCTAGGAACAATTCTTCATTTGAATTCTTCATTTGAATCAAATCCGACAGTTGTGCTACACATATCTGATATATCTAAAGATGATAACATTTGTGATCCACTTCGTAATAAACGTGCATGCATGTTATCAAATAGCGAAATTGATTTTTATTGCTAACGTCATTTGATTTTTATTCTTCACTTCAATTTCAATTTTTGTGGACTGAACTTGCACAGTACACTAATTTAATTTGATGATTTGATGAGAATGGCTGCCTTTCGTTTTACAAATAATATAGGTTTCATTATTACTTTTTTTGAATGTTCTTTTGGGAAAATATTTAACATTTCTTCATCTTACACGATTTTTCAAAGCTGAGGAGTATGTCCCTAAATTTACCATATGTCGCATTAGATTTTTTACATGATTGTTCTTTGCGCGGATTTCTAAGAAACGCATACACCTTGTAAGAAAAAGTTGGGTGTAATGACAATTGCAGATAAAAGTTTACATGACCGTTTTATGTAACAATTTGTTGTCAAATAAAGATCAGATTCCCTAATATTTTGAGCATGGGTGTTTTGACTATAATATTAATGGTATTACAAATATATATATATATATAATCTTATTCACATGTGAAATTCACTTGGTAAACTACTTCGCTTTAGAAGATTGTAATCCGGAAAAATCCTTCAGACTAATAGAATCATTTGCATATTATGAGGGGAATATATATGTATTGACTCAAAGTTTCCAATTTCATAATGGTGAAGTATCAAACGACCCCGTTTTTGGAATGGTAAAAATGATAACCCGAAAACTCGATTGCATCTAATTATATATGTTTATCAAATGAATATATATTTTCATAAAATTGGATAATACTTTGTGTTATTAAAACAAGTAAAAAGATTTTAGTGAGCCATGACCCATTATTAAATGCATTACACTAGCCTATTTACATAATGATATTTCAAAATGCGGTGTTATATAGGAAGCCGATGAAAACGTGGTCCGATCCGAACCATTTTCATTAGTGTTCGTTCTTGGGGAAAAACACATCAGTCTACCAAATTTCATCAAAATTACGGCTTGAGCTCAAGAAAACATGACAGACAGACGGACAGACAAATTTTGATCGATTCAGAATTATTTTCGGTGCAATAAAACGTGAGTCTAATTCAAGCCCTCTTTGGTGTTGCATGCATCCGAACAAATTTAACACACCCTTGCACTCTATGTGACGTAGGTTATAAGAAAAAAGGCTGAGATATATCTTTAATGAACGACCCCAACACTTTATTCCTTTTCAAAATAAGGTAAATTTTTCCAGGCATTATAAAACTTTCATTTTTATTAGGTAACCATATATATATTATTTGATAGTAAAATTCCATTACCACAATCTGCCATAAAATACAAAAAGTGTCTCTTAATGTCCTTACCAATGTTTTTAAACCTATATATATATCACAAAAAAATGACTTGCCAAACCCTCAAAATAAATGGTTCGTGTGCACGTATGCAACTTTCTAAATCAAATTTATTTTAATTCATCAAAACATACCATAATTTTCTCAATGTTTACTTTGGGCCTAATAAGGCCGTTTTCTTGAATTTTTTCAAACCTTTGTCTCTATTAAGACACAGACATTTGAACAAACAGGCAGCAATAGCATGCTTTTAGAAGTGCACCTGATTTATAAATTTTGTAAAGTGTATCAGAGTAGACGTTACAAACGTTATGGCCAAGCTATTCACCTTTAAAGAAAAACGTTATTTAAAGTGTTATTTGTTTTTTTAAAGAAATTTTTCAGATTTTTATGGTACTTGTGTCTTGAAAGGTTTTTAGATTTGGAAAATATGAAAAGTTTGAACATTTAATAAATCATGCGTCTACGTAATCTGTTAAATATGTTTAGAAAATTTTACAAACAGAGTTTACTTTGGGGAAAGTTGGTTTTTTCTTGTTATTTAAACTTTTTCTAAAAAACCTCTTACGTGTAGTGTGGCGTTAAGAGAAATAAAATTTAACTTATGCTGTAATAAATGCGTCTGTAAAATAAACAAAGAAAGTTTAAAAAGATTTTGAGCAAGAAACATATAGGAAAAATAAAAGAAAATCGATTAGAAGATTTTGGATAAATAAATTGAACAAAACCTTATAAAGCATCCATGATTTGAAGTATATTCTAAGGAAAATAGAAGACATTTGGGAGCGTTCTCTCATTAAAAGTAAAATATATTTTTAAAGCAATTTCATTAAACCAAATTTGTGTCTGTTTGACCGATAAAATCATTATGCCATGATTGTAGAGCTTCTGTAATGTCCTGACGGAAAGTAAATTAAATCTATTTCATAGATCTCCTAAGAAGCTGGTCTTTTTACATTATCCGGAGAATTATATAGAGAGCGAAACCTTGGATAGGCGAAGGAGGTTAGGTCTGTGCAGTGGGTGCATCAAAACTTCCCAGCTAAGCTTTTTCAACTCTCATAGATCGGTTATGTTATGATTGTAGGCGAAGTCTTTATTATTAATAATGTTTGGAGATTTTACTCCATGGGGCTCTAAACGGATGAGTTGTTCATAGTAAAGATATGAACCAATCACATCGCCAGATGGACGGATGCTTATGATGCACAACTCTCCTCCAATGTCATCAAGCGTAAAGGCTTATTTCAAGTAATATTAATCTGAGCTTTGTTACCGTTTATACTGTTTATAAAAAGGAATAGAAACTTTGTAATTGTTAATTCTTGTGTTAAACAAATATCTAGCTTTTGTAAATGTTTAATTCCACAGTGACGTCGTAGGATAAATAGTGTCGGTTTTTTTGAGTTTTTTAGCAAAAATTCCATCGACTTTATCAAGAATTAGTGGACCAGAGCGCGGCGCGTTAAAACAGCATTCAAATTTTCAGAGAGAACATAACAAATTTTTTCGAAAGGCTGTGAAACGTTATCGCTTTGATTAAGGGTTAAAGTAAAATAAATCATCCGCTTAAGTAGCCAAGTAGGTAAGAACCGTGACTAGGAAGTCAGTGTTCGCCCGTCTAAATCTTAGGTGCCGCAGAGTTTTCTTTGGCCGTAGCAATAATATGTGCTCAGCCAATGGAGGTATATACCCAATGGTTTGCGGCTGCTACGTCGCTATTTCTTTCTCTTTCGTCCTCTTTTTTCTGACCGCCACCGTGTTACGTGAATAGGGGACAGGAGCGATTTAAAGCCATTCATAGTAAAAAAAAAAAAAAATGAATGAAAACAACAATGAACAGATAGATTTCTATCTCAATCAAGAATTATTTTCAAGAACATATCGTTGGCAAATTGGACGGAGTGATTAGCCTTTGACAACGATTGTAGTTTATTTTAAAATAATAATTAATACTAAAGAAAAAAGATATTGCAAACTTGCAGCAAAATGTCCCTGAAAGGTTCACATTCAGAAAGCTATCGTGGACAGAAAGGACCCAATCGATTTAAAATTTAAAATATATATCCGTTGAGAAACTCTGCATTCCATGTCCATTTGATAATTTCTTGACGAACTTTGATTTGAACTAACGCTTATGCAGAGATTGCATCAACAAAAAATTTTTCTTATATTTTGAAATTTTTTTTTTTACATGGTTCGAAATCAAAGGACTAAAAAAAACTGTAGTGAGCCATGGCCCACCTTTAAGCGCCCTATACCGCTTTGCTTATTACAATTATTCATATAACGACTTTTCAGAATTGAAATTTACATGGGAAGTGGTCGAAAAAGTGGTCCGATCCGAATGATTTCCTGTAGCGTTCGTTCTTGGGCCGAAAAACATCAATGTATCTAATTATCTCAAAATATCGCAAATATGACCACAAGAATATTCGATAGGCAGACGAGCTTAGCTTTCCGCAATAAAAGATGTGTCTGTCTCGAGTCCGTGTGGGTGTTATATACATCCTTGTACCATACATGATATAAGGTATAACAATCCATGGCCTGTAAATAATATTGTATATTTGCATATAAAAGCTTATTTCGCGAAATAAACGATCTTATACTACTAGCGGAGATTCAGAGGCACATCGTGGTAGGATTCGTTATAAAGACGGGTATAAGGGTTAGGGCTAAAAGAGAAATTTACTGCAAATGAGTAAACAAAGAGCGCAACTGATCAGTAAACGGTCAGATGTTTACACATCTAAATACAGGTGTGTATTTATATATATGTGTATATGTGTATTTATGTATGTGTATATTGTATGTATATGCATATATATTGAATTATTGCACATGTAACATCAATGTATTATAAAATAAAAACATGTTGTATTTGTATACTCATATACAGAATATTTCGTTTCTCGGTTGGTGATTCTAATAAGTGAATTAATAATAAAATAAATAAACCGGCAAAGTGATTGAAAAAACCAAAAACTTCTTCACTTTTCTTTCGATCGAATTACCGCGTTTTAATAAAACGTACACAATTGCGTCGGTAAAACAAAAGCCATTCACTTTATAACAACACCTGCAGAACTTAATAACGATAAATTTAAATAAACAACAAAAACAACGACAGCACAAGCTGCCAATAGCAAGCATGTCACATATACACAAACAGGCAAAAAAAAAAGAAGAAATCATTGATGTTTCAATGCTTTACTTGTGCCACTTACCTAACATTGGGCGGCGGAAACGTTTTACTGAATGTCGTTAGGATAACAACGTTTCCTTTTGCAGTTTTTGGCATAGCAGCATTTGTGTGCTTATGCATTAGTGGCTGGAAGAATTATGATAACAACTTTTCTTTATTTTTTCTTGAACATTGAGTTGAGCTGAAATCTTTAGAGAGTTGAATAACATGTAAATGGGAACAAATAGAATTTATTAATAAAATTTGAAAGTAAAACTAATTGGAAAGTGAAACTAATCGGAAAGGAAGTTGAAATATTTGCAAATAAAATTTTCATAGTACTATTACAAGAAATGTTTTCTCTTTGCACTGAAAGGCCGCAGAATGATAAAGCTTAAAAAATTAATCAATTAATTAAAAAAAAAGTTTATAAAATAAAAAGTGAAAGTAAAACAAATAAGAAAATTATATCTGGCAAGAATTGAGTCTTTTCTATAGCGTGGTGCAGAGTATATTAAATTTGCGTGAAGTTGATATAGACCCGCTCTTCATTACATTGATTGTGTACACGATTGAAGGTTACGTGTCCATCTGCCCACCTTGTGTTTTTATATTCAACCTACAAGTCGGAATTCTCGAAATACTTTGATGACATGTTTTGATCTAAGGATGAATGCTATCGAAAATGGTTCAGATGCTACCTCGTTTGCACTTATTTAGAAAAGTCATTATATGAAAATATGTTGTGATTTTCAGAATTTCAAGACAAAAATCGCTGAGTAATAGTATTTCGACGTGATTTTTCGAATCCCGTGCCACATAAACGTTCGTACGAAAGCTTATTCTATACACGACAATATTTCATAATGAAAATTGATATATATGTAATTTCACCCCTAAGTTAACCTTACTGACACCATGTAGGTCTATTTTTTGAACATCATTGCATACAAAGATTGTCACAAAATATTAAGCCCTTATTATACGATTATATTCGTGTGACAATTAACTCAACTAAATATGACACTCTTGGATTTATTTTCTGGTCGTCGTTCATACAATAATTCTTGCGAATAGTAAGCCTTTAGTAAAGGGCTTAATTTTGTAAAAAATAATACAAATTTTTAGGAGTAAAAACAAGAACATTATAGTCGCACAAAGCCGACCTTTAAATTCGCTACACCGCTTCTCCCAAACATTTTTTCATGCAAAGCCACAATTTTTCTTATGAAAGCTATTTTTTATTTAATTTTATGAAAGCTACAATTTTTGGAAAATTAAATCCATATAAAAGCTTGCTCTTCGTGATACCGCCTATATATGTTACGGTTCCAAAAAATAGACTTGCGTGATCCAAATTCCTTACCGCTAATTGTTTTACGCAATCGCTTCTATGAATTAATTTTCACCTCACTATTCATGACATATGTTATATGGATTGGGGCCAACAAATAGGCCCAAGTGGTTCAAATTAGATCTATTTAATTGTTATATTAAATTACTATCATGAACAAATTTTCATAACAAAAAACATAACCATTAGGTCTTTTTGGCATGTAAGTTATTACGTTTTATGAGAAAAGACGGACAGACAAACTTAAATCGATTCAGAATCATTTTCATTTTCGAGATTCGAGTCTACTTTAAACCCTCCTGGATGTTGCATATGTCTTAATACAACTTAATGTACCCTGTATCATAAGTGGTGTAGCGTATAATTAAGTTCGCTAAATTTGGATGCGATGCTGGATGATGATGGAGTGGAGTATCCTCTACTCTTAGCGCTTCCATGAAAAGTATGACATATGTATATTGTAAAAATTTGTGTATTATCACAACAACGGATGGGAAACTCTATTGCGCGTGTGGGCGTAGGGTGTTTAATGGCCTTTTTTCACTATTATCGTCTGACTTTTTTCTACTTAACGTAGTGTTCGAGTTGCCAATGGCATATATCAATTTCTGCGAAAAGCGCCTGTTTTTATGGAATTGTCACAGTCCCAAAAATGAAGACATTTTATAACTTTCGGTTCTTAATCCATGAAGGTTCGGGCCAGAGAGAGAGAGAGAGAGAGAGAGAGAGAGNAGAGAGAGAGAGAGAGAGAGAGAGAGAGAGAGAGAGAGAATCTTAATTGCTAATTCTAATGAACTAAAAAATCATTCCACAAGTTGTCCATTAATCTCTTTGCTATATGCTAAAACATTGGTACTCAACAGTATAAGTGTTTGGTGTATGCAAGTATTTTTCTCTACAGCAATAAGTTTGCAACTGCATATTCATGAGATATACACTTATTTTACTATTTATGCATTCGTATTGGCTCATTTCAATACCAACTTGTGCGCAAAAACGTTCAATATTTCCATCAAATTTGAAGTCGATATTACCATTTTTCCGATCAGCAGAGTGCCAAACACCACAGAGACTGGCAGACAGACAGACACGGCTTAATCAATTCAGAGTTTCACGCTGATCAAGAATATATTTCATAGGGTTTCTGAAGTGTCATTTTCGGTGTTACATACATTATGAAACAAAATGAGTACATCGCCTTCACTCAGTTGTAGGTATAAAAAGAATACAACCTTTTTAATCGACGTTTGTCTTAATTTTTTCAAATCAATTTTTCGAAAAAATGATACAATGTCCAGTTAATTTTGAATCATACTATTACAAAAGTTTTAGTTCAAGTAGACGCGAAAGCTTAAGCAAGAAAATAATGATTTTACGAGAGTTTTTAAGCCTCTATTTTGCTCTTAAAAAATCAAAAAAAAAAAATCTTCAGGTATTTTGAAAGCTACTTTTTTTTTTTATTATTTTCATCACCCGCTTGAGTGGCCCAGTAGCATCTCGAGTAGCAAGCCAATGGCCGCAGGTTCAGATCTTAAGTGGAGCAGAGATCAAAAGCAAATATCAATCAATAAGGCCGAGAGCCGAAAACCAGAGGATGATTGGTAACCCATTAATTGAATTTAATACGCGATTATAAATCTATACTTTCCAAAATAATAGTCGGAATGAATATAAAGTTCTATTTTTATACCCTACAACCTTGTTATATAAATAACAGTAAGCGGCGTGGGGGTAATGGTGGCGCGTGATTCACCAAAATGTCTTCACTTGTTTTAAAGTAAATCTAGAAGAGGGGCCCTAATTTAAGTGGACACAAATTGAAACCTTAATTAACTTGGAATTCCTTAGGGTGAAGTTCGCGCAAGATGATGGAATTTGAAAAGTTGAAAATTTAAAATAAGCTTGAAGAAATGCGAACCAAGTACAGAAGAAACCAACAGATCGCTTGGGTGATTAATAAATTTAGGTTAAGTATGAACGTAAAGTAAATTTTCAGAGTGATCAATTGTAAGAAAATAATTCACTAGCGCTAGTTGATGAGAATAATAAATATAGTTTTTAAAATACGGGGATGACTAATATTGCAACTTTCTTTCACGTAGTTCTCTACACTTCTTCCTCTTTCATATTTCAGTACATTTCCTCAGGCGACTTTCTGTATTTCATTAACGTAATCGTTATATATAAAAATTCTTCTTCACTAAGAATAAAAAGAAAAAAAGGAATCGTCTCGTTAAAGCTTCAATTATAATGCATCCTCGTCTTAGTAAGTATTTGTCTACTTGTTTACTTAAGTCTTTATTCCATTGCTCTTAATAGAAGGCTATAAAATTTACACATACGTGAGTTTATATTACTGCAGGCGTTGCACGTGTTCATTGTATTTTATTAGACTTAAGCTAAGTGCGATAATCTATTCAACACCCACTAATAACAGGGAAAGCTCGTTAATGGTTTGACCAAACACTCACGCACAAGGCCAACACATAATACTTAAATAATATCAATGACATGGTATTGCTGGAGTTCATCGAATGAAATCGTTGTTGTTTTTGCATCTGCTTATGCTAACAGGATTTGGCATTTAGAGCTATAAACAAAATAAATAACAGTAGATAAGATGATTTGATTTTCTCGCAAACAATTTTTTGTATTTTATATCATTCATAGAAAATTTATTTAAAATAATTCTTCTTCTTACTCCATCCATCTTCACATCCTTGGATGTGTGAAACAAAATTTCGTATTAATGACGAATTGTGAATCTCTTCCGAAAGTCACTTCAAAGCGGTGACGTCTGTTCAAAGCAAAACTCAGTTTTTCTTATATCAATGAAAGCAAAAGAGGATAGAAGAAAGAATTCATCAAAAATTAGTCCAACAATAGGTGTCGCTTTTAATTATAAAACTAAAATTAAATTGAGGATACGATGATGAAGGTACCATCCCTATAAAGAGCTATCATTTTGTAAGGCTACCTACGGAAACATTGGAAGTGTCCTTTAAGGAATTTTTCAAGAGTCATACTAACCAAAATACTCCTTCGCGGCAGTAAGCAAAGGAATTAGATTACATGGGAATCCATAATTAGCCATTCAGAGAATAAGTTCTATAGTGTATATGGTGGCACAAGTGTACACAGGAGAAGGGGGGGGGGGGGGGGGGGGGGGGGGAGTTAGGAGTAATTTTCGTTCATGTTCGGCTTGAAAGTCGAAATGGAATACCTGTTGCGAAGAAGATCACTTCCGTTACATTAACGTTAACGCAGCAGGAACGAAGGACGGGAAACTGTGGTAGTAAGCTATGACCCGAGCAAATGCGGGGCAACTTGGTGAGAATTCTGAAAAAGTCGAGTAGCCCAAGATAATTAACTAGTGAACAGACAGCGAGGAATTAATGTAGGGACTGATGTACCATACTTTTATGATTATTTTCAAATTATTTTTTTCCATAAATATTATTATTATTATTATATGAATTTAGCCAGAGTATAAATTCTAAGACTAAAGTCTTAAAGCACTAGCATCTAAGGCTTTCGGCTTCATTTTTTTCCTTTTTCCGCCACTCAGGCGGATTTTCCATAAATAAAAGCACGTGTTCTTTCATGTTTCAGTGACTGAATCCAGACATACCAATTGTTAGCAATAATAGGGCTATTGTCTACTTACTTTTCTACTTAAAAATATTATTATTTTGCGCACTTTTTACCTCCGCAGAACACTTGCGTTGAAGAGATCTACGCGTAAGCGCAAAAGCAAAGCCAACATTACGTAGACATGCAGAAGTGTCGATGATATTGGATATTCGCTTGTCACTCATATGAGCCCTTCGCTGCACGTTGTCGAATGCTTCCAGGCAAAACATCAAGATCTCCGTTCATCTCTGCTTGTTGTAATCTCATCTTGTCCACGCATGAACTGGTTAAAAGGCAAGGAAATTCGCTGGGTAAAATATTTCTTGCGCCGGTTTAAAAGAACCGACACCCTTGGCTGCTGTTTGTGACAATGCGAACACATATTCGGCCCAATAAATTCGATTTCAATTTCCCACATCAAGAACGTTAAACTTTGTTTTGAAGGGAGGTGTTTGCTCATCACTTCCCGCGCACTACAAGAGACAAGAGACACTACTCCATTTTGTTGTCTTTGAAGTTTAGCACATTTCCTTACTAAAAAAAAATCGATTGGAAAATCAAGCGCAATAGCACAGACTTCTCGTCTTCACTATTAATGATACGAGGAGCAACAGCTTTAGACAATCATTTTCGGACAATGATACAAAGCAACTGTTACCGCGGAAATGTCAAATGTGTAACTTTCCGTATCTCAACAAATAGTTCCAAAGGCAATGGTGGAACGCATGTACAAAGAAAGAGAACTAATGCTTTTCTAACAATTCACTATACCGGGATTGGACTTCCATACAAACAATCTGGGCTCATTAGCCGGAGCTAGGAAATAGCCCAGCAATTTATCAGGCCTTTGCGGTTTAGAAGATACACATTAATATTAACTTGAAATTAAGCCAAGTTATCTTGAGTTCGAACTAACTTTAGCATATAAGTATATCTGCACTAATGAGCTAAAAAAGACCATTAGTTTCATAGGAGAAAAATTCATTTTAAAATTTGCGCTAGAAAGTTGTGATTTGATATTTAACATTTTGCGTATCAAGCTCTAGAGTCCTTTTCATTGCCTCGACTCTTGTGTACTTTATCCTTCAATGGAATACGACACTTTTCGTATGGGCGTATGAATGTTTCAGACAGGATTTCAATAACTGAATGAAGTTGCGTTAATACTGGATACTACTGATAACCGTCAAACATATGCAAACCATACCGAATACATACGCTTTCTCCTTATAGCAAATTGTTCGCTATCGTTGCGTTAAATATTTCTGATATGTTATTTAAATATTTGTTCGGTTTTGCAGCAACATGTTGCCGTTTTTTGTTTGCATAAGCGTGCGTAGGTTTATGTGCATCGCACAAGCGATATTATATGAGAAACAAAAAACCTATTCCCCTTCATCGAAGCCATTCGTTACACAAACGGACATAATAAACCCATTAAAAGAAATATAAAATGAGAGAAAGGGTCTCTTGTGAAAAGTTTTATATTAGAGACTTGCTCTCTTTTTAATAGTCGCACAGTTCCCCAAAGCTTTCAGAGAAAAACGTAGTGTAAAATATAAAAGCTTTTTAACTTGACAGGGGCAGACATTTATGGTCGTTGCTGCGTATTTGTTGACCCTTAAGTTTTCAAAGGTACATTATTACAACAATATAGGTTGTATTAAAGCCGATAAAAAAATTGATAAAAACTGCAATAACTGCAAAAAGAGTAGGTAGGAGCACAAATAACAAAAATGCGTACATTTAATGTACGCATATATAATAAATAACTCCATACACATATACTATACTCTAAGAAGAACGCTAGACTTTTTTTTTAGCTTTTATTACTTATCCCTTAATACATATGTGTAGCTTGACGCTTACGAAGCCTTTCAACTTGAGTAAGAAAAATTCTTTATTTCTTAGTTCACCAAGCTTTAAACAAACGCTTATAATAGAAATTCAAGTAAATAGACTTTCATGGATGAAAGCGTAACAGAAGGTCAAAGAATATTTCGAATCATAATAAACGGTCAAAATAGAATATAATGGAAGATTATTCTTTCAAGAATTCTCCGAGAAATCGAGTTTTGGATAGCAAAAAGAAACGTACGTAAATATTTGTTTAGTTATTTACTCGTTACAATTATAGATTTCAGATATTTTAAAGTTAAAAGCTTATATTAGGTATTTCAAGAGAAGATCACTACTCAAAAGCAAAGTCAACAGTTCCATTGCACGTCAACAGTAGTAACACGTGAACTTAAGTCTAACGATTAAACTATGATATCAATCAGAAAAGCAGATACAAAGAGTAAAGTAAATAGCATACAATATCGTAAGTATAAAGTGTTCAAAACCACCACGAGCTTAAGTAACTACACATAAAATGTAGCTAGTAAGGTGTGGTCCACCGAAGAGATTGGAACCAATTACGACAAGCTTTTGCTACAAGGGGGCATTGGATGCGGATGCACCCAAAAGGACCTTTTATTTTTATGCCGGTCCACCGATATACTTTGGCCGAAAGACGAACGCTACTGAAAATGTAGTATATTTCATAACGATTATCGTTATGTGAATAACTGCAGGCTGGCATGAGTTATTTAACAGTTAGCCGTGGCTCACTACAGTGGTTGTATTTGTTAAAGCATCAAATATATCTCTTCATATAAAAATAATTCAGAACATTATAGTTGGGACAGGTCGACAATTAGATATCGTACACCACTTCGCCTAGTACAATTATTCCTTAATAAAACACCGCAAATTACATATTATTTTCGCGCAAACGCATATCCGTCATAAAAGCCCGTACTTTGGGGGTACTCGAAACATTACATGGTGCGATCCAAATTTTGGAAATTAGTTCCTTCTTAAAAATGTTATTTTTCAATTTCCGTCACAAAAAAAAGTAGAAATTAGGCTTCTACTTTATAAGCGCTCACTTTTCATGATATGTTGTCGTCTGAAAAATAGACCCATGTGGTACAAATTCTCTAGCGTTAATTTTGTTGATCAATCACTGCTATGGAGCAACTTTCATGATAAAAACATTAACAAATAGACCTTTTTGTGCATGTAAAGATTTGCATTTCCAGAGAGTTCAGTTCAGTACTGTAGAGAGTGTATGGAAAAAACATTTACACGGTCCAGATTTGTTTTTTAATTTACTATTATGAACCAATTTTCTGCATGAAATATTGTATATTTTACCTATTTAAAATCAAAAAATTACCTTAGCCGATCCAGGTTTTCACACGGGGGTATGGTTCAAAAAATGCACCGATCCGAACTATTTTCAGTGGTGTTCGTTCTTGAGTCAAAACAGACCAAATTTTATCAAAATATCTTAAAAATTACAACGTGTAGGGCGAACACAAAAATACTCGGACAGACGTGAGGTGCACAGTGGTATAGCTTAGCTTAGACCGATTCGGAAATTGATTTTGAGTATATAGATACCGATAGTTGGACTTATCTTAAGTCCTTCTGGTTGTTACATACGGTGGTGTAGGGTATAACTAAATTTGAAACCAATTTCTTTACAATTCGAATTCGAGTTACAATTAAAAATTTTCTTATTTTCTTCTTTCGCTCATAAGGGTGTAACTACTACAGCCATAGAACGCCGCAATATTTTATTGAAACACAACAACCATATACTGCACATTTTAATATCCATTAAATATTTAAATGAATATTATATGACTTAACACAATTCCCAAAACACCCAATATATTTCCAATGAATTAGATATGCTTATCATAAGTATGCTGACGCTACGTATTGTATATTGATTACAACAATTTCCTTTTCGATATATGAATATTACATACGAAGATGTACGAAATGTGAAATGTGTATTTCAATTATCTCATATTTCCAAAACAGAATTTAAGAAATTTGGAAAAGTTTCCTAGAGGATAATATATTAATAATTTATTATTATTATCTTTATAAATTTAGCCAGAGAATAAATTCTAAGAATATAACTTTTTTACTTGTTTTTCGATTAGAATTACATGTCCATTTTTTGTCAGCAAAAAATGATTTACTCCTTAAACTAATCAAGAAGCAAATTACGAATGGAAAGAAAAAAATATTATAGTGGACCCACCCACCATTACATTCCCCACAGCCCTTCAATATTCATATAATGGCTATTTAATGTAAGGTGTTCATTCATTTAATGTAAGGTCATCATTTTCAATAGCGTTCGTCGGTCAGGCCGAAAGAAGTCAGTGCACCGAGCTTCATCAAAATATCCCCTGCGATCTGTAAGGTAAACACAAGAAAACAGTGCATTTCCAAAGATTTCATCGATAGGACTCATTACTGAATCAAAACTAATTTCAATAAGTTCCACCCGCCGTTTTGAATCGTTGTAGACGAAACCTTTATGTGGTTGTTCGGATGGACATGCCAAAGAATATTCAGCGTATCTGTAGTGCTTGTATTCCACATTAGATTTCTCTTAGTTTAGTGTGGCATCAGTTGAATGGTAAATTTTTTTTCTTATTTCGATTTCGGAAAACCTTTCCTTTTGCAATTGCAAGAACACAATTTATGTGTTCGATTGGAGAAAAGTGTTTACTTTCTTTACCGCAACCGGGTTAAGTCAGACATAGCGTAGAATGTCGTTCGGTTATAAAAAGTAATAGATGTACAGTTATAGTTATCATCTGTTTGACAGTCACGTTCTTGATTACTAAACTTTTTCCTTCTTCATATTCCCAGACTTGCATAACTACATACTCATTGTTCTACCTTACACCACTTGCATTATAAATATATATTAAGTTCGTGTGGTTGAAGAAGAACTTGAAGCAGCCAGTCGTCGTCGAATCACTTTCTGGATCGGTCTAAGGTTGTCCCACCGACCGTGCGTTTTTTGTACTCGACGTATAGGTTGCAATTTTTAAGATATTTTGTTGAAATTTGCTTCACCGGCTTAGGTCGAGAACCAGTGCTCCCGAGCATAAAATTTCATATTACTTTTAATAATGTTATAATTTTTTTTGCGACTAATGAAATAAAATAAAAAAATTTGAACGTTAGATAACATAGGAAAAGTAACAATATTGAGAAAATATTTGCAAGACTTTCCTGCATTTTCATCGAGAAGTTACGCCCCGAATTGCCACAAGTACATAAATCTTAAATATACGATTAATTTGACAGAAATATATTGTTACGAAAATCCCAAATCCAGTTAACGCTTACTAGTCGATTTCCGTAAGTAATAAATTCCCTAGTGCATATTCCCGGCGCCTCATGCAGCTGCCGGCCGACGAAAGAAATTAACAGGAAAAGAGTCAGGGAAAAACCCAGGTGCAAATGCGCGGCGCGCCATACAGCTGCAGGCCAAGGAAAACGATTAGCAGAAAAGCAGGTTAACGGATTAAAAATGAAGCTATGAAGTTAGGTAATCGTAACATGGTGGTAAAAAATGTATATAAGTGGACTATTTGCGGAAGGCAGTTTTCTAGTCGGAAGAGAACATCGAGTCGTACGAGAGCATTCATCCAAAGAATAATAATAGTTGTGTTGAGCAGCAGAAAGTATTGTTAAAAACACAATAAAGAATAAATTGTAAATAATCCTACATTTAGGAACACAACAAAACTTTGAAGCGCATTTTCTTTTCAATATCCACGGTCTACTGATACGAACCGTATTGAGGAGCAGGGAAATTCGTAACATTATAAATGAACTTAGTAATAACAAATGTTTAGACAATGAAGCCTGCAATGCACTTTATGTTCACAACTCCACACATATTTTTCTATTCTAAATAGTGGGTATTAAAAAACAATGTAAAACTATTTATTTCAAAATATCTTGAGCATTGGAAGGAGGCGTACCGTAGTCCGACAATAAAATCAAGAAATGCTCGCTTTCGTATTTATAAACGAATGTCGATAAAAGCTGACAACAACCGAATAACAAACGAACGATTTCACTCACGCTTAGAAATTATCTTCGCAGCAACAAGGAAGAAATGGACGGCTGCTGGACAAACAAGTCCCAAGGTGATTGCATGCTTGTATATATGTAGCAGCAAAGTAAGTCAGAAGGCAAGCGCCAATTACTTTTAAGGCTACTAATAATATGTAAACAATAAACCTTTTATTGCTTGCTTTTGAAGGGAAACAAGCGCATTAGACAAACAATACACGATACTTAACGTTGCATTCAACCGATAGGAGTTAAAATATGGAATACCTATGCAATTGGAAAAAGACGGTGACAACAGCAAGCGTCGTAGTTTTTTGGAACGGCTCTAACCGTGGAACCAGCGTACTGTTTGTAATTGTTATCCTTAATGTTGAAATTCAAGTCATATTTCCACAGATCTATCATGACATTTCCGATGGCATGAAAATTGACACCACTGCTTAATATATTTTTTTAAATTTATTGTTATTGCAGTAGCAGACTCTGTTCGGACGATTGCTTCTCATTTTCCATATTTACTAGCGGCGGAAGCATGTTGTCTACGTCAAAGTATCTATGAAAGAAGTTAAAAATCATGTCTGCCGTAACATTTTCGTGCTTCCTGAGACTAGCAAATTATTTTACTTTTTTATGGGTTGAGGTTTTGTTTCTCTGTAGCCATTCAGAGTTTTTCAGAATTAATACTAGAGAATTTTTGCGTGTTTCATCCTTCGGTTTTTCGTTCCAATTTTCGATCGCTACATCTTCTTTTTTCGACTGCCATATCGCTTTTTGGGCTAAAGCTGTGGCAGCTCTTGTCGGCATTGGTACATAAGCATAAAGCTGTAGTCGGTTTTACTAAATTGTTTGAGATAAGCATTTAAACTCTTTCGTTGAATCTTATATGAATTATAAAACAAGGCATTATGTCCGCAAGCGCTCGAAAAGTACCCTCGGAGTTGCTGCTATACATTCGTGTCGCAGTTTCTATTTAAAAAATTGCAAAATTTTTCTTCACTGGTTTTTGACCATAGCAATCAAAATATTCCGCCCCTGACTGTGAATTGAAGTAAACGGGAACCCTATGTCCTCCTGGTTGCTTAGTGCAAGTGCTTGTTCTATTTTTATCGCATCCATTTTGAAGCGTAATTTTCACGTTTCTGTTTTTATCTATCTCTAACAGTAAATCGTACTCGCAGTAAACTATGCAAGTTACGGTTCTGAGTGATTGATCCCGGCTGATTTGAATAGCACACTATAAGCTTTGATTGATCTTCATTTTGTTGCGGAATACAGAGTGAATGTTTTAACTGCTGCATTGTTAAATGGCCATAAGGCTGCTTTTGTTTGTAATATTTTATTGTGAGATATCAGTACCTGCTCTTCTTTATCAGGGTTTTTCGTTAAGTAAAATGCTAATTTTTTCAAATTAAATAACAATTCAGCGGTATTACGTTCACTAACCAGTTCAGTTAATTGTTTCCTACCATCATAAAAGAGTTCAGTGGTGTAGTAGCCTGGATGCCATCCAGAACATAATAAATGTGTTCGACCAGCATCGGTGCCGTAATTATGTAGGGTTTGACCCGTAGGGATGATTGTTGTCACTTTGCAAGCCAGAACATTATTTAAGTACACTTAGACGTTTCGAAACATTGAATGTAGAAGATTATTAACAACGCTACACTGACCGTCAGTAACATCAGAATTATATTCATTCTTCAACTGACCAATCAACTTTAAGTAAACGCTGCAAAGATCACAATATTTAAGATTGTCTAAGAGTTGAATAGGATTCTCAGACTTCTTCTGTATGTAGATTGCTGCTTTGTTTAAAATGAGGTACAAATAGCAGAAGCTAGTTCGCTTTTCATACATTCTACAGTTTCTAAGCAAATATTTTCTTTACTTTCTTACGTAGATTGAACCTTTCCGTGCGTTTCGCTTTAGATTTATTCTGTGACTGACGTATTTTCTTCTTGATGCGACTGCTTATACTACTTTTTCCAGAATCTTTTTAAAACTTAGATGATATATTGTTGACTGTATTTTCTGTTAAATTACTAAGTCTTTTTGCCTTGCTCTTCCAAAATATTTCTAAGTGGTTTGCGATCAAAATCGCGGAGAATAGATTTGCTTGATTTTTAATCGCTTTCGAACCCGATAGAAACAATGGTGTTAAATTTCTAAAAAAAGATGCGAAATATGAATCAATACTGCGTCTATGTTGTACTACTAATGATCCTATGTGACTTATACCATCTCCAATTTGATTAGAGTAATAAAAAGTAAGCACTTGCTCCATGTCAGCTTGTTATACTTCTGAATGAAATGTTAAATGTGCACTTTATTTTAATTTCGTTTTTTTTTTTTTTTGCGAAGTGGGGAGTAATGTAAGTAGGTATGACGGAACACCTAAATTATATTTGGTGACGTCTGTACTAACTATAGTAGCAATTTCAAGACTGTAGTGCTTTGTGGTTTTGAACTCAAAACACGTGCTTTTTTGATTAAACGAAAGAAAACGGGGATATCTTAAAATTTTATCTCCAACGCAACGAGGTCTTATTATGTCGGCATAAGTAAATAATGGCGAATATTCTCGCGCTTATTCTTGAGGAGTGTCATTTTCGATATTGAATTATTCCAACTTCCCACTGGTCATTTGTAATAGTAGGAAGATTTGCAATATTTGTCAATGAGAACAGTGTCCTTTTCGTAAATTTGTTGCTGAATAAAGTTCTGAATTGTTGCTTCATAAAGTAACGTAAAAATTCTCCTCGTAGTTCATAGCTTAAAATCTGTTAGACAAATGAACTCAAATTATGATTATAATAGCTTTTATTTAACGTTACTGGAAATATACATTTTTATAGAGCAATCCACTGCAAACTATTTTCAGTCTTCTGAATTTGAGATCTCTGAATCCATTTTTGTTTTCCGTGCGGATTGACAGCATTTGAACTTAACAGAGCATTTTTCACCAAATCAATCTTTGTTTTAAGTTGGCGTCCGGTGTTAAACGGGAAAATGCTTTTCTGAATTATCGTTTTTTTGTCAGATTTTGTAAGTAGTTCCGTTACTTGGCATGACGTGGCTTCTGCATGTTCGGTTCAAAAATTTTCAGGCGTCGTAAGTTCATCTTTTGAAATATTGTCATCAAAGCCCCTTTGTAATTTTTTTCCGCTATTATATTTTCGAATGTGCACCATGGTTTTTTTTTTGTTTGGAGCAATTTCGGGTTTTCAATGTTAACTTGCACATCTTCTACATCATATTTAGCAAACGTCATTTCAAGTATACGATCAAAGTTTTGCTTAATTGATTTTAATTTTGTTTTAAGATAGGTATTTAATTCTTGTCTAATTTTGATCCACTTGTTGTATTCTGAAAGAGAGATAAAACATAATAATCACTTTCAATTCATAAATTCCGAATACTTGTCATCTACCATCGCAGCGTACGCATTTGGGATCAACAACATTACTTTATTTAGTTTCGGATTAAATTTATTATTATTGTCTAGCAATTTTCCGATAAATCCAATTAATAGTAACGCTAAGATTATAGGCAAGAAGTCGCCACATTTTGGACTTTAAATTTTGAATTCAATAAAATATCTCTTATGTGCGACGATTTCTATGATGAAACTGTTTTCATGAAAGCGCCCATCATTAAATCATCGAGTATAATGAGAGTTTGTTCATTGAGAACATTTTGCACGTTTTATGATATTTTTTTTTTATGATATGATATTTTTATGATAAGTGTCCACGAATATCCCTGGGGATTTTAAATATTTTTTAAGAAATACTTGGCTTTCTTTACCAACTCTTAAAAAGTAATCATAGTGATTCAACGGTGATATACATGTTACCTAAGCAGGAATAGCCCATTACTCCATCCCACTATTTTAAACCATGAATAAATTTATCACAAAAATGATTACGATCTTTAGCCTTCTCATTTAATTCCTTTTCACCGAGTAGAGTTCTAAATGAAAAGTAGTTAGCTACAACGAAATTTGTGCTGATATATTCTATCTCTTTAACAAAAGTTGATTTCTTTTTAAAATGGAATTAACTCAACCACATCTATTTGCCGGGTATCATTAATTCCTTTTTGAATGAATCGTCTTCGGACAATATTTGCTTTAGGTGGCTGGCGATTCTCATCAACTACTTGAATTTTGCTCATTTTTAGTCATTTCTTTGGCCATATATCCGTCCTAATCTTGTTTGACTTTCTTCTAGAATATTCAAAACATAATCTTAACAAATCAAACTCAACATCAAGGTCGATAGACATGGGACATAGGAATGTTGACAAAAAAAATTTCAACCCGGTTTTCACTGTGAGTGCCCCCGCCCGAAATGGGCTCGCATACATGAAGACCGCGGCTATTATTTTGCGATCGTTGGTTTTCGATCCTCCAATATTTGGCATAATTCTCGTTAAAGGCGCCTGGATGGCAGAAGCTTTCTCAACAACCTAATGAATGTGGCGCTTAAAATGGTCTACCATAACTCTTAGGTATTTGAGAGCAGGAGATGACTGCACGGTGGGTGTGTTTCCCGATTCGTATGCAACACGTTTCCAGACGCTCTCATCTGCTTCTTAGCAACACTTCTGTCTTATGCTCTGGCCCTATCTCTTTACGACTACTAAAATTGCTCTTTCGTTGGCAAAGCCGATAATCGTTGGCAGATGTAGCTTCAGAACGCCGTTGTACATTATCTTTGACGGGAGAGGATCAAAGGCTGATCGCTGTGGTACGCACGTTTTTATTTTATACGACTGCTTTTTATTGTCGCTATTATGCAACAACGTGCGGTTCGAGCGATAGCTTGTTATTATGGTAAGTATAAGCCTTGGAATCTGCATTTTTATGAGGGCCTTCCGCAGTTCGCCAAGTTAAAGGCGTTTTTCATGTCGAATGTAACGCGCAGTACTCTTTAACGCCGCCTTTCGATTAGTTTCCGGCCACAGCGTCTGAGGCAAGCGCCACTACACGTTTTATGGCATTTATCGTAGAGCGTGTTCTTCTGAATCCGTATTAGCTATTCGAGGGACCATCTCCTTCCTTGGCCACGAGTAATAGGACTTCGTATATGACTCTCTTCAATGCTTTGCCATTATGTCCAACAGCACAATATTTTTTTGCTGCTTCTTATAGCTTTCTTCAGATCACTACCGACGTTTTTATAGAGGTTAACATCGCCTTAAAGTTTGCCCTTTTTTCGAGCGCTACACTTCTCGTCTGTCCTTTAAGCAGTTCGTTCTCAAAGACGCTATTTTGTCAGTCCATTAGTAGCCTGTACATAGCCGCGTTACACGCTTTTGTAAGCAGCTTTGTCACGTTACGTATGAGTTAGCCAGCAGTACTCCCACCACTCTCATGGGAGCCCATAATAATTTTCAAGACGTCCTCCTCGAAGGATGGATCACTTCATTTCGCGCCGGTAGATTTGGGACGCCATCGAGGAAGATGGCGCGATGATAGCTGTTCGTGTACTCCTCGCTCAGCGAACGTCTCGTCACTAGGCCATCGCTGTCAAAGGTGAGATTTACTTTCGACTCTCTTCCTGGTTTTCGAAACATATCTCTACGTCTATCATTAAGGGGAGATACCTCTAACACCGCAAATACCTCCAGCAGGTTACGTTTTTCATTGCACACCAGACTCGAAAGCCCATGCATTGAAATCACTTGCAATTACTATTGACGCCCTTTCTCGGGCGCCGTTTTTTTGTGTGTTTGAGTCCCGTACCCGGCGTTGCACCATATGCTATTATCCACAAAGGACGAAATGTCAACGAGCAAAAAAGAAAAAAGGCCTTTTTTTCTGCGGGCTGCCCCGCCGACGTTCTCCTATATGTACTGCTAATATTGGGTACGCATGGTCAATCTCTTTTCATTTCTGTAAAGGTACTACAGCATCGTCCATATGTCCATATGTGCGATTTTTTTTTCACTTATGTGCTGTAGTGAGCTGCTGTAATGAGCAAAAAGTATACATTATTCCTTTAGAAAAACCGAGGTCTTCTCAGTTTACGTGGCGCTGGGTGCGTGTCCTACGTCCGATTTAGCCCATTTTTAATATTAACGTGCTTGCAAGAACTTTTATTGTTTTCCAAAATTTTACTTTTTGCGGCCAGAAGAATGTTTACAGCAGACGTTACACAGACGGACAGGCGGACGTATAAGCATGTTTAAATCAGTTGGGAATTTGACGCGGATCAAGAATGTATATACTTTGTGGCGTCTCTGAAGCTTCGTTCTGGACGTTTTGACAAAATGAATATCGCCTCATCATTCTATTAAGGGGAATATAATGTTGTTCTGCAATGGTACGGTAAATTTTGCTTATGTTCGTAGGAAAATAATTAAGCATTTTGAGCAGTATCTCATGACTTCATTGTAATGAGTTCATTGAAATAAAGCCTTAGTACTTTGGTTTGTTTCTTGTTTTATTTACTACAACCGCTATTAAGAGAAAGTAATGTGAGTAGTAAGAAAAATCCATGCCAGACGTGGGTGTAAGTTTAATTTCGTTTTCTAAAAGCAAATACGATAACTAGTGCTAATAAAGCAAAAAAAAATTGAAAACTACAAGAATTGAAATGAAATGCTTTTTGAATTGCAGCTAACTATGTACTCGTCAGACGCAGAGTATGTGTGTAAAGCGAAATTAGATTGTAACGAAACGACTTGACAAAATGCCAAAAGTACTTGCCAAAATATATCATGATAATAAAATTTTATGAGGAAATCCGACAAGGTCAACAGGTACAACAGTTAATTGATTACAATCTGCCACGTAATCTTTAAGAAAAATGATTTAAGAGCGTTAAGCTCAATTATTGAGTGAAAATGTATAAGATCATTGACCCATCATCATGAGTCATTTGGATGCTACGAATGAGATAACGGCATATTTCACACGAAAAAATTTATTAGCCATTTAGGACCAGTCACTTCGTTGCTAGTTTTTGCTAAAAACCTTTTTCGATATTAAAGAAAAAGAAGCATATGTTCATTCGAAGTTTGTTTTTTTGAGGCGATTTGTTGCTTGAAATAGATGAAATAGCACTGGGGGCCTAGCATGCTAACTAAGAAAAGAAGAAGAATTTATTTCTATATGCGCTCACAAGAGAGCAATTAGAATGTAGTATGCGAACCGTGCTTGAACACTTAAGCGATATGGTCTTATAAAGGATAGCGTCTGATTGGCCAGAACTTTTCACAAAAAAATTCTATTTTTTAGACTAAATCTGATTAAATTAATGGTCTGATAGAGAAACGGACACGCAGCGTAGTCTTGCTGCCATGCAAGTGGGACCATAAGACATAAACAGATTCAGATTTATCCATAATAGCGCGGCCCAAATCTTGCGGTAAAGCTTATCTAATATTATGAGATTGCGCTGTAATCAACTTGCTTCGTGAAATTTTTATCAACGATGTGATCATTATATTACAGCGGTAATATGTTATTAAAACAGGCGTGTAAAAAATGTCGAAAATTATCTGATCAACAAGAAATCAGAAAATTATCTTGGTATCGTTTATTTGCGACTTGGTGGCGTTTTGGCAATTCGTCCATCTCTTGTAATACCGTGATGTTTTTGATAAGGCGCACAAACAAAGAACGACAAAATAACGATTTTTTTACGCATCTTATGGAGAAGCAATTTTTAGTTTCAGTCTTTTGCGGTAATTGTGTAACTGATGCTTACAGTCACTAGATGTAAGGTGGTAGACGTAGACAATGCTGCGTGCGAAACTAGACCAGTATTAAAATGTATTGTCGAGAAAGTCTAAGTAAAGAAATGATCTCGGTATCGAGGTACGTTATGTTTCAATGATTCTATGTAAAGTAATTTATTGTAACCGATTTTTTGAGCATATCAAAGGCAATCGCTTTTCCGAGAATACATGATATGTTAAAAAAGAGTAACCGCTGCTACACCATAACGTATAACTTCTTATAAATGTGAAAAAAGTAAAAACTTCCACAAGTTAATAGATGCATACACATGTGCAGCTACTTAAATTGGGTATTTTAAAAATCAAGGAGAACAGTGGGGATTCCATATATGAGCTTCTCCAAAGAATAATTACTTAAGTGATACGAAAAACTGAAACACGTAAGAGTATCGAACAATTATGTCAGATCTGAACAATATTTTGGCTCTCCTTTCTGGCTATTGTTACTTATAGCTTTAACATTAGAAACACCGAGTACATCAATTTGCGTTATTTCATGTTTCAAGTTAAAAACTTGTTTCAAAAACTTTTTCTACTTTTATTTATTTGTAAAAGGATTTTAAATATCTACTTGAATCAGTTTTCGATATAGCTTTTTTTTTCGTTTGCTTATTAGTAAAAGGATTTTAAATATCTACTTGAATTAGTTTTCGATATAGCGATGACATGGATGTCTATTTCTTTCAAAGTGAACACAGTCACGTTTTTCGTAATACCGCCACTGTTTCGAAAACTGAAATTTTAAAATTCCGCAACCATAAAACACCGTATAAACAGTAACAATATATCTGAAAATAAATGCGCAGGGTTGTGACTTAGAGTGACGAAAGTAGAAAAATTTTTGAAGTTTTTTCAACTTGCTTCACGTTCTTACGTGCATTGTGGTCGCGTCTGAGCTCGGACTGCACTACATTTTTTAGGCACTGCTTTCTTGATCTTCCTTTCCAATTTTCATTTTTAAAACTATGGCAATCCCAACTGACCCTCTTTAATAGAAATAGTTGAACACAAAGAACTGGTAGTTCTAGTGCTAAGTTTTCCTTGAATGTTTTCTTACAATATTACATTTTCCCGTTGTGTATCGCTATACAACTACGTCTTTAGCTTTATTTGGTTAACTATGCAAAATGTATTCTTTTAAACTAAAAACAAAAAAGTAAAAAAAAAAATTAAAAAGAAAAGTTTATTCCGGTAAAACTACAGGCAGCCAACAAAACCGAACATTGTGGGTAAAAGTTATTGAAATAAATGTAAGTTGAACGTAAAGTTGCGTACGTAAAGAAATACAAAAGAGAAGTAAGCTAAGACAACTTTTAGGATATCGTCTAAGAAAAAAAATCCAGAATAAATTAATCGCGAACAAAATTTGAATACAACTAACGATTTAAACTTAAATTTTGAAAAGTGTACCTTTTAGGCGCAATGACAATACAGATTGGCAATCGTAAATGAACTTAACTATAATAAATGATAGGTTGTTTAAACGCCATTGGAAGCCACTCTGCTTTCAGTTAAAGAATGCCATTCAAACTATAATGAAATTCATACGCTACATTGCTTGGAAAAGCCTTGTTCAAGTAAACACCATCGCTTATCTTAGCAAAATGCCCATTTTAAGCAACATTGAATACGGTTTGATCATATGTGGCACCAACATCAAATCGAATATAAATATTTTGAAATTCAATTCATTAAGCGGTGGGAGATAATACATATGCCTTCCGAACCACACCCATGAACAATTTCACTATCGAGACCGGTCTTCCAGTAGAGTGTGCGAGAGTGTTACCAATTAAAAGCCAAAATTATCCCGAAGCTGCTCAATTCTGGCAATTCAATAGCGGGGATGTTAAAAAAGTTCTTATTGCCAAAAGAATCAAGGGATACCAATCCACAAGTGACTCCCAAACATCTCCCGAAATTTACGATGAGATAAAAGTATTAACAAAAAAAAAAAACTAATCTTAAAGCAAAAAATGATGTTCGTCTTGGTGAACTAAGCTTTTATTAGAAAGACAGTTTTCTCTTTTTAATTTACAATAACTTTTTATTATTGCTCATCCTTACTATCAGTTAAATCTGTTAACCAAAATTTGCAGCTGTAATCTCACCTTACTATTCACATCTCAACGTATTCTAATACACGTCGTATATCAACATATACGTCCCGCAGGTTTTTCTTAATTACAAAGAAAAAGAAGGAAAAAATTAGCATATAAAGCATTACATATATAGGAATAAGCAATAAGACAAATTTCAGAAACATTATGCATGTAAATAAGCCAAAATACGTCAGCTAGATAATAGGTTTACTTAACTTACTCTAAAGAACTCTATTGGAGAATTCAAAAGGGATTCCCGTGACGCTTTCAAATATAACTTTTATGTAAACACCCTTAAGATAAGTTATAAGAGTATCATCGAAATAAGTTGATTTTTTTCATTCTCCAACTTTCAAACATTTTCCTATGCTTTAACCATGTAGTAATATGAAATCAAAATCCTTGTATTCAATGATATTATTTTGGTTTGACGCTGGCAGTATGTAGGGAAAGCCCCTGCTGTGTGACTACTAAACTTTGCCGGTTCTGGTTGATACTCTCATTTCCGTTTCTTAGCAAACACATAAATTCAAAAAGCAAAACACAACCGACACCTCCTACGGTTAATCTTAAAGCTAAGAACTAAGGACTACAAGAGAAAAAAGTTTAAAAAAGTATTATTAAGTACTCATATAAGGAATAAATGTTGCCTACATTTAAATAAAAAAGGAAAAAATCCTTCATAAGAGGGAAAAATGGAGTGGAAACCAAGCATAGCTAAATGTTTTGCAGAATTAATCTTGACGAACTCTTAAAGTCAAATTTGAGATTGAGATTTGATTATCTGTCTCATAAAAAGCATAAGTTTTCTAACATACATTCTAGTTGGCTAAAGACAACTTTAAGGTTTGAAAGGCTAAAATTAGTTAAGTTTTCTGGTTAATAAGTATAAACAATTGGATTGAGAGTGAAGGGCTCAACCTACGGTTCTCGTTATCAAGCTAGGTTCTGGCTGGGATAGTTCTCGTCGTCGAGCAAGTTTTTGCGGATAGTTAGTTAACTGTATTCTATAACCTGGCAACAGCTGTTTCTCTTTGGAAGTGGAAGGGGTCTAATCGGAAGGAGCTCTCTTTTCTAAATTGAAAAGAAGCATTTCTTTCCCTATTTGGTTCTCTTGGTGGAGGTCATCTAATGATAGTGGCCAGCGATATCAAGTGCACTGGGGCACAGCTGGGTGTGCTGTGCGATGACAACCTTGGAAGCATTATTTTCCTTGAGAAAGGATAGTGAAGAATCGGCCTTCGGGGACGTGTGGATAGTCCAAAGGCAGGTGCTTTATGCGTACAGTATGAGATCACCCTAAGCTGTATAGCTTGGTGTAAGTTCTTGGTTGAGCGATAATTCAAGAAGTTAAAGGGTGTCCACGGGAGTCAGGCTGCCCAAAGTAGGATTGGTCCGGCAGGAAGGTGCACACTACCCATCGGAATGCCGAACGAATGCCTTCTTGCCTGACTGCTGGGTACGGCCCTTCGGGGAGTGTTCGTGGTGGTTGTAGTTGCCCCAAAGATTCGCGGGGAGCTATCTAAGAAGTGCTTAGAGAGGCCTCGACGTATACCACAAAACGAGAATTTGGCCCACACCCATTTTCTATTGCAGGAGTTCAGGGCAACGAGGCCCCCTTCAACGGGGATTGTTGATTGCCAATGGTTATAGGCAACCCGTCTGATCAAGGCACATGCCAGGTGCAGACGTTAAAACACTTACAAATATCTGTACTCGATAGCCTGTGCATCTTGCGCGATCGAATATAAAATTTATATCTGTGCTGTCAACTCAAAAAACGATCGTATCGTTTTTGTGCTTCGTCACGTGAGTTACGTCAAAACTTGTTACTTTTTCACATGAAACTGTTTCAACCAAGTCAGTCTTTAAAACCAAAGACTTTATTTATAAGTTGGCTTAGACTCCCTTACATACATAAAGAGATGTGAAATTGTGCACAAGTGAAAGCTTTATACAATCATCATAAATACATTCACACACACACATAAACCCTTCAAAAAAGCTTTGACCTAAAAGACGGTCAATGTTAAATATAGCGCAGCATGCGACTTCTCTCTCCTTTCCTGATTTAAAAAAAAAATTTTTTTATAAATATTTTTTAGCTTCATTTAAACTAAATTTCAAAATGTTTAAAAAAAGCAATTATTTCTTTTTTAAAATCACGAAAATGTTATTTAAAATTAATTTTAACGTTTCTTTTATTTCTCATTCAATTTACTACAAAAAACGATAGTTTTATTATTGGAAATTCATTTCACAGAAGTATGCTTTTCACGTCTCGTAGAATACGTACGTGTTTTCAATTAATTTGAGCCGATTTATTTTTAAATCCATTCTACACTGCGGAGGAAGTTGATTAATACCAGGAACCTGCTATCTGTATATATGTGTATATGTTTATGGAAGGTTCATAAGAATTATTATAAAGTTTTTCAATAAATCTTAGTTTCTTAATTTCTCTGAGCACTCTCTGAGGAGAAAAATGAAAATCCCCTTCTTTTCTTAATTGGCAACTTTCGGCTAATGCGCTTCAGCTTGTGTGATTTCGATAAACAACACATTGGTTCGACAATCTCTATATTTAAGGCCTGCATCTACTTGGATTGCTTAATTTACTAGCGGTTACAAGCAGCACCTCCTAGCTTGCAAGACAATGCTGTCAGAGAGAGGGCCTAAAACTGGCGTATGAAGCGTGAAAGTTTGGGTGTAGTCCAAACCTTCCTTTCCTGGTAAGGCGAGACCTACCAACCAATTATTTAATGTCTTCACATTTTGGAATAACCACATCTACCATTAGTTCTTCACGGAGTCTCGTACACAGCAGCCAGATCTTACATGCTGTTTCTACCGAACTATTTTGCAACGCTACCATTCCTGCTTAGTAATGACAAAGCATATGTGGTATTAGAGTGAGTGGGCAACCTGACTTCCATGCATACTATAGTTTTTTTCTGTGACGGCTTGGGATAACGCTTATCCTAGTTATTTCTTGAATGTCATCCAGCAAGAGGCAGATATTAATTAAGTATACAGCAGGCATCAATTCATACTAACAACTTTTCTGGCATCCTCAACATCTCGCAAACCGGCTTGTTAAATCTTGAGTATCTATTATAGTTGAGTGCTCAGTAGAGAAATTTGCAAGCGAAAGGACAATTTCTGACACTATCGATTGGTTCTGCAAGGTGGTGTACTCGTCGCCGAAATCGCCGCTGCTTACACAAAGAGGTCGTCTTTGACGCCAGTCAAAATTGCATGTATTTCTGTCACTTGTTTCTTTTTTTAAACCTCTTTTCTTAAACCTCATGATTCTTTTTTATAATGTAGTTAGATTTGATCGTATCTCCAAGTCCTGTCATGGTGATGTTGTGGCGATCCTTATATCTAATAAGCTTTCATTCTTTTACACTTCTAAGCTTGCAAATTGTGTACCTATCGACGTTTGCAGCTGCTCCATTCAGACTTCTTTTGGGGAGCTCTCGATCATTAGTTATTATATTCCACCTAATTGTGATGTTTTTGATTCTTCAACTGACAGGCTATTTTGTTTCAGATCTGACATATCTGCATTAATATGTTGTGATTGTAATGCTCACAATGTTTATTGGGGTGGTCGCTTCTCCAATTCAAGAGACAGACAAATTCAAGAAATTTGTATTTGTTATTAAGTTCATAGTATAGAACTGTAGATTTCCTGAGGGATTGAGAATAATTCATATAAACTCATTCATTAATGATTCATTGTTTGCTTTACATAAATAATCTTTTGTTGATTGACGTTCTAAATAACTGGATATATTTTTAAAGAACAAATTGATCCACACCCTAATAGCAGCGATGCGTTGCGTGATATTTAATTTGGGTTTCGCTCAGGCCGCAGTCAAACTGATTAGCGGTAATCGTAGTAATGAGGGAATTTCTATTCTTGCCTGTCTTGATTCGGTTAGTAAATGGGTTGATAAATATAATCACTTTGACCATATAAAGCAAACTGTGAACAATTTGCAGCGATGAATGATTTCAATTCTTGTATCGCCGATACTATGTCTGACATAACACAAAATTACATTTTGGACTCCCTACAATTTAATTGGTTTGTGAATATTTTCTCTAAGAAATGTTGGTAGCAACAGTAAATTTTCTGCCTATGCGGATAATAATTTTCAATTTTATAGTTATGATAAAAATGAATTTCATACATTCGAAGCCAAAACTGTATAAACGCTTGTTTGCTGGATAATTCGTTCTATATTAACATGGGCACTTGCTTGTCGTAGGTTTTGTGACTTCATATCAATTTGACATGTCAGAGACAAATTCGTTAACTCACAAAAAACTTACAATAAAAGCGCTGATGATTTTCAACGGGATTTTGGTCATAATGCAACTGGAAGATTCTACTTCTCAATTCCCCCCACATGTTTTTTGTTTTTTTTTTTTTTTTGATATGACCAATCACTTAGGGGATGTCCCCCATAGGAAGAAAGAAGTAAATACGGAGGTGATGGCCTAGTGGATGTGTATCCAATCGATAAGTGTTATACTCTTAGCGACTGAGCAGCCTCTATAGCTACCTTTGATGGTACCTATGTCCGCATTGAAAGTTGAACACACGAAGTTAGTACTCGCTATTCACACCATTTCGATTATTCAGGTAGATGCAATGCCTTAGGCAACCATAAACAAATAAAATGGTGCAATCTAACGCAAAATTACCCCTTCAAGTTAAACATATTATTGTGCTTCGTTTTTTCTTGCCGAATGTGAACTATTCTTGTTGGATACTTGGATAACTTGGATAGATATAAAACTATTGCGGGTCGTGCAACACTTTTGTTTACAATGTCGAACTCAGCGATCACAATTTTTATTTCGACCACACCTTTGTGAAATTCTCATTCTACCAGTTTCCTAATTTATCATTATGAAATCACTCAATTTCAATCGTACAGCTTTTAACGTGTCTTCTTATTCAGGGTATGCTCAGGGCTTTACCGGAAGTCCCTTTCCAAGAAATTTATACAGACAAAAGTTTTGGACCTTCGTATTTTCTTTCTACTTATTTTGCAGGGAATCCAATAGGCATTTTCTCATAATTTTTTTTTTTTGCAATTGAGATATACCGTATGCGATAAGTGATTTTCGTATGAGGGAAAGGAACCCAGTGTGCTGAATCCCAACGCAATTCTTGCTCGTAGTTATTGTATTCGATATTGTTTCCCGCGTTTCGTACGTACCGATTTCTGCGAGAAATTCTCTTTCGCTGCTACAACAGAAATGAAAGATCGAGCGTGTTCTGTCACGCTCTTTTATAGTTGCGATCACCGTCCGTTACGCAGTTGCTCCGCTTGCGCCTGTTACAGGCTGCCACGATTGTACACTTATGTATGTATGTGTTCTAATAATGCTATCTTATGTATATCTTATATAAAGTAAGTTATGCTATCTTAAGTATATTTAGTGCATGTGTATCGCTTATAACTAAAATGTATGATCATTCATATATAGAAACTATGGCTAAGTAATAACTTTATTCCAATTTGTAGCCACTAATCTCTACGTAGCAAGAACAATTCAATATTCTAACCTTAACAAGTAAGTAAGGTTAGGTAACAAAACATGTAGATCATTATATAAATGCCTTTGTAACGAAAGTAAATACACTAGAATGTGTGTTAGTTAAGCTGGAAAAAGATTCAATGTACATTCCTTAGCATATTAGCAGAATTGTTAATACACAAATAAACGGTTAGGTATAGGCTTTTGCGTATGACAACAATAAGTAACAACCACAAGACTGTTAGATATGTGCCGATGCACAATATATACCTGACTTATAGTTGAAATAAATCAACATGCATACATAGGGAAACTATGGGTTGGTGACAACGTAAATATACTACGACACGTCGCCGTTAATCCCTAGTTAATAAGAACAGTTCAATAGACTAGCCGTAACGAAGTGGGCCCTTAGGTATATGATTTTCCTTGCAAGAAGCGAAAATACATATAAAGAATGCTAGGTCCTTATTTGTATGCCTCGTGTACTACTCGATAGTAGACGTGTTGTGTGAAGATTTGAAACATGTTTATAAAGAGAGGTTTATCAATCTCAACAGGTTTATCAAAGCAGAGACAATGCATGATTGTAATATTGATAAGCATATATTTAGATATTGGTAAAGGAGCAAAACGCTTCCCTACAAGGTTTATGCTAAGGCCATTACAGTTTTCTACAATGTGCAGAACCCCTTTCATACTAACAGCGCGTGTGTTTGTCATTTCGTTTGAAAGATCATTTATTGTCCGCTCAACTCGATCGTGGAATGCCTTGCCATAGACTTTGACATCCTTTGACTAGTGGAAATATTTGAAAGAAAAACTGACTCACCCTTAAACCCAACCTAATTTCATTTATCTGTTCTCGCAAGTTTTCTAAATATATTGTGTAAGGTCGTAAGTGTTTTGTAACCATCCGTCTACGTACGCTAGAGTAATACTAAGCGAATATATCAGGTATTTTTTTAAGAATATTTCTAATTTTTGAGCTTTACAGCCACTTTCTTCCAACTGTTCATGTTACAAGACTACTTCCTGACGAGGGTGTATGCAATTCTCTATATTATTATTTTTGCGTGCTCATGTTTGTCCATTTATTCGTTAACTGATTACTATATACGACTTGCAATTATACGCTTCGATCTCATTTCACAATTCGTTGGTAGTTTGTTATTTTAGTGTTTCATTCGCACATTCTTTTTTATCCATGACTATTTATAGGTGATCACAATTTTTGCATAATATTAGTGCCTAAGTTATACTCTTCACTGAAACGCAAAAACCTTCTCGGCTTCTTGCTGTGTGTACAATTTCTCCGCCCTGTCCAATTTCGAATACTACGCAGCCCCAAAATTTGTTTTCTGCCCAAGCCTCTACGCCCTTCAACTATTAAGTGTAGGAGTTCATATTTTTCTCGACGTAAAATTTGTCCAAACTATGCAGTTTTTCGTTCTTTAATACACTTTAGTAGTTCACGCTCACGTATTCTTCTTAGAACTTCAACATTGCATATGCTAACGGCCACGATATTCTTAGAATTCTACTGTAACATCACATCTCAAAGGCTTCCAATGTGTTCATTGTACTGATTTTTGATGTCCATAATTCTAGACCATATAAGGACACCGATCACACAAAGCATCCCATGGAAGGAAGCCGAAGAGATAAAGCAACTTCCCGGGTTGCTAAAATTTTCTGATATTTCGTGTACGCTTATCTAGCCGTTTCTACGCCGCTGTCCTCAGGTTTTGCGTAATATGTATGCAAGATATTCAGACTTTCCACCTTTTGATTATTAATTGATAGAGAAGCACTTGCATATGGCGTTTTTGCTCGACTTGCGGTCATAAATTTGGTTTTGCTGATATCTAGATTTAACTCAAAGGTGTCACTTGGATAATTTACATCTTAAACCATAGTCTGCAGATTCTGCACGGTATCTGCAAGGATTGTTCTATGATTCGCATATCGGATGTTATTGATGAATTTTCAAAACGTACCTACCAACATTTTTCAAAGCCAAACAAATTTAATATTGATGAGTTTTGTTGTGACTGAATTCCGAAACTGATATAAAGTCACAAAAATTATGAGAAAAAAACACATTGTGTCCTCCTATGACTAGCCAAATGTCACAATGTAAAACGAAAATATTTAGATGATATGTAATGGAATCTAGGCCTATATCGTTTAGATATATACTCATTAACAAGGTAAGCGAAAATACGAAGGAGATTAGATTAAGTATTAGATAAAGTATACGTAAAGTCCGCTGGAACTTCTATATCTTGAAAGCAATTCACAGCTATGTACTGGCCAAAGATATGTCCTTCGCAAGCCATTCTGAACAAATTACATTCCAATTATGTCGAAATATTATTAAAGGCTTTAAGTGTACTATCTAGTATGAATTACAAAAGCGTGAGATTACTATAGTCTGTGTTCAACAGTACATTTGCTTACGTAAGTGTAAGGCTTTTAAGCATTAAGCTAAAGCTCTTATTTAATTCGTGGTAGTGAATAAAAGAGCAGGGGTACCTTGCGTCGTTATAGATATAAAGATTACAAAGTTATATAGTACGAAGTACATGTGTTCATTTACCATAGGTAGGCAGCAAGTATCGAAGAGTTTCATGTTGACAGCGTTTCGTAGCAATCCAATATTCTTATCTAAGCAGGTACTATTGAGAAAAGGTAAGATTTAATGCAAAGGATTTCCACTTACCAAACTTTTACATGCGAAAATATCGCTAAAATGTTAAAATTGTAAACTTGTTTGCCAAGGTTTAGTAAATCATTTGAAAATTTTAACTTTAAAAGCTCTCGAGAAAGTATTCAATTTAATTGAAGCTTGTTCTTAAAAAAAACAATGTCGATATACTACTCAAAAGCTTAAAATGATGTGTGGGCAATTTAGATAATTTTTCTATTTAGCAAAGAAATTAAAAATTCTTCGGAAAATTATTAATTTATAATTTTATTTGCTACATAATCTGTGACTTTATTTAAAGTTCATTCAAAGTGATATATCATCAATTTAAATTGCATTTTGTCATACGATTAGGAAATCCTATTTTATGCTTGGACGAACAAACCTACTCTGTTATGCTTATATACCTACATCTGTATGTACCTATATCTTAATAGCCAAAGGGCGATGATACGATTAAATAGGCATATGTGGTAGAAACCCGTTAACAGTTGACTTAATGATGACCCTAATAGACTTTAATAGTTTTCACACCACTGACAAGTTAACAAAGACAGCAACATCAGTGTAGCAAAAACGGTAAGCGCACATGTATTTATGAAATATCATTATAATAAACATTATTTGAATTATTATTTATTATTATTATTACCATTGATTTCTTATCATAACATCGACCGTCAACGCATAAAAAAGAAAGAAAAACTAAAATTCTACATGAGTGATACGTACGTTCAATTGATGAAAACAAATGGTGCTCTCATCGCCAACAACATATAACAATAATTTGAATTATATTTGTTGCCATCTATTGAAATGCGCTGCATCGCTATGCATAATATTATATGAATTGCACCTAAACGTCATGGGCAGAGGTTCCAAAATGTTTTACTCGAAAACCTTTTGTAACTTGCTTTTTTATCTAAATATCTTTTTGTCTTTTTAAGTGTTTCTCCCCCGTGTTTGTCGATCTGTTCGTCTAGCATGACTATTAATTGAAAAAATTCATAGATTTGAATAATAAAAAATCATAGATTTAAATAATAATAAGAGTTGTTTGCATGTGTGCTTTAGTGACAGATAAAAATAGACTATTTTGATTTAACTTTTTGACAAGCGATGGTTAAGCGAAACTGAACTTATCTACATCAATGAACGCTTTAATATGATGACCATTACTATACGTTGATTACCATTCCAATAATGAGTTCAGATTTCAGTATTGCTGATGATTCGTAACAAAGGCTCATGGCAAATAAATTAAAATAATATTTCCAAACACTTGATAATTTAAATAGCATTTTCTTTGTTCTTCAATTCTTTCACTTCTCATATTTGTGTTGAAACTTTCACACTATTCGGAAGAGTATTACTAGTGATTTGTGAAAACCTGAGACTTGACTAAATAATTTAAATTTTTTAAGCATAAAGTTCCCAGACGTCTTTCTGTTAATGTTCCTGGAAAGAAGCTGTTACTTAGTCTCTAGTTGCATTAACTTCCCAGCTTTGTGGGAACTTTTCTTCGCAAACGTACAAGATCTCGCAAAAGATATTATTCGAACTCCAAACAAGACGGCAACCAATCGAATAACGGTGAAATGTCAAACCAGTAAACAGCTTGCGTAAAACTTTTATTGATGATAGGAAACATCAGTTTAATTTTAATTTAACTTAGTTTTCATGTAGAAGATTTATAGATTCTAACGTAAGCAATCGTGATTCGGAAACATCAAGAGATCCAAGTATTGGTTTAAAATCCTTAATGCCGCGGTGGCAATAGTAGGAGATACGTAGCAGGAAATAACACTACTAAAGCTGTTTAACCATCAACTTCGTCGTCGAAGAAACGACAAGCAAATAGTGAACTGGTCGAAAATTGAATTTATTCATTTAAATACTCGCCAATCATAGACCATCGAAAATTTCTAAAAAACCGCACGTCCTCCTCTAGCCATAAGCGCAGAAATTAAACGATTTTGTTATTTAAATTTGGATCAATTGCATTGCATACTGCAGAGTCCCCCACAAGAATTTCAATATTTCTCAAACAAAAAAAATGTTTTTTTCTTTCTCGAATATTATTATTCAACTACCATTGTTCTTCCCTTCCATCTTCAAAAACAAAAAAATTGTCGAAAAGGAACATTTTTTTAAGTTGCTGCTGCTGTAGTGTTGTTCTTTAAAGTGGAAAATATTTTTATTTGTTACCATTATTTTAGAAGATAATTTTATTTCCAATATAAAACACAGAATTCATCGAAGTTTTGCGTTGAACTAAATTTATTGGCAGAGAGTTTATAATTATGCCTGAAGGTAGGTGAATACTTTTTCCCAAGCATCAATTCTATTCAAAGCAATCACGCTTTCATGATTGATCGGAGTGATTAGTGGTCAGTAAATTGTTATTTGTTTTCTGTTGTTTTTTATTTTTTTATTCACCATATAGTTATGTTTCATTAAGCGTGAAATTAAAAATGAGAACAAATGGAGCATAATATGCACTCATTAGAGTAGAGTAAGTTTAGACCATTACGATATTGATTTTCTTTCGTTCTATATGTACACTTACTAGTATACATGTATACGTATATAAGAAAAATATAAACAAGAAAATTATATATAGCATGGGGTGAAATATAGTCAACATGCCGTTTAAGCAAATATATCCAGCAAAGCTAAACTTTTGCTTATTGCAGACGTGTCAGATTCGTTAGAGTCTATCGTTATGCATATTTTAATGAAGCAAAGACGTTTTTCCCTTACCACCTGTCACTCATCCTTCGAAAATGAAAACATTAATCTTTTACATATTTCAAAACTTTTGTTATTTTCACATAGGCCTGGGCGTTACATCCATATCTTTAGCGCTAAATAGTCCTTACAACCTTCAGAATGTGCACATTTCTGAATCGAATTCTTTGTAGCCAACATCATATGTGTAAGTATGAATGAACAAAGAAATTTTAACGTGGATGCGTCATTACTTGCTACAACGATGTGAAAACTTTCCTTTCACTTTCGTTCTCGATTCTCGAATAATTTCCATTGCCCTGCCGTCCGTTGTGTAGAGTTGTTGCAATGTATACTTAATACTGATTAGATTGTGTATTAGGTTTCCGTTAAATGGAAAATAATAGTTATTTGTTGACGTTCATTGTGGTGCAGCAGCAAGCATACGCTTGGAGGCTTAACGTGACCCAAGCTAAGCGTTTTTTTCACATCATTTCGACGTGGTAACTGTAACCGTTATATTGAGTTTTCAATAAACATTTGGTGTTTTCCATTCGTGATTAACTTTCTTTCTACTTTGAAGTGACACAATGACATAGCTGCAATCCAGGAGGCGGTCCGCATTTGTGAGATGATAAACATGCGGTAGGATTAAATTTCTTTTGATCTTTTTTGTTCAATTTCGTAGAGGACATGAATGTCTGTTTGTCTTTAATGTATCGTACTAGTACACATCACATATCGTATGACATATTATTTCTCACTCATACAATCGCAATGTTTAATTGAATAGAAATCTGCCATCTTTCTAGATTTTTTCAAAAAGGCTTTAAAATAGAGGAATGCACAGACAACTTTCGTAAATTTTTGGTAAAGCGAGGCTAAACCTAAGAAGAGACAGGTAGATGGAGCGACAGGTATGCGGGCACGTGGAGAATCAACATGCATAGAGTCGAAGCAAGCGACAAGCCTAAACCAATCTATAAAGTAAAAACACAAACTTTCTAAAATTTTGGCTTCGATAATACTTCTATCTTTAACTATTGCTAAAGCAAATAGGCGATCATTTTTCCATGTTTATGGTGTAAGAAATCAATTAATATTAATTTTGCAAAACATTTTGAGTAAGTGTTATATGATTTCTTTTCAGTATTGCACCCGCAGATCATTTTAAAAATTAAATGTGCCTGAAGTTTGTCACAGTACCGATTTCATGCACATATCGTATCAGTTAGACATCGAACAACAATGTGACAAAATAAACCTACAGGACTGCAAATAGATGAACATTAAGTAACTGTAGAATTGTACCGCTTGGCTTACTTAATGATAAAGAATAAGTATTATGTTGGGATTTCACAAATAAATAGAGAAACTTCCCTTTATGTGAACAAAAGCGAACACAAGTAAAATAGTCGGGCAAGGCCGGCGGTTAAATATCTAATATATTTCATGATAAAATACCGAAAATTGCTTGCTAACATGTAAAGACCAGCGTTTTACGTAAGTCCTTATACCAAGGGGTCACTAACACGAGACCTGCCCTAGATCTACTCAGTCATTTTGTTGTAAAAGAAAGTATCCTCTTTCCCTAAAACGTCTTACTTTCCATGAGAACTTTTATACGGGGAGAGATGCAAAAAGCTATAAACCAGCACAATAAATTGATATGTCAAGTCACAACTCCCCACTTTCATCAAAGAATACTAGCAATAGCATTGTTGTTGCTACATCAAAACTTATTGTTTGTAAGAACGTTTATACGACCTAGGGTTCAAAATAATGGTTCTATCCGATCGAAGTTATCCATATGCATTAAGTTCGCCAAAATTCTACTTACTTTGTACTAATTGTTTTTAAGGAGAATAGAAATTTTTAGAAAATAGGTCGTTATGTAGGCTGACGTCGTAAACATTTTTGAGGAGAAATAGAAACAATTGCAAATCTCTTCATACAGTAATTCGTTTTTAATTGAGACGCTATATGTCAAAATGGTCTCGTCCATCCTATTTTCAATTTCAAGAGTTCTCAAAAGAGAGAGAATTTTCGCCAAAATATCTCGAAATTCGTCACCTGTAGGTTGAACAGGTCTAAGAATAGACATTAATAAGGGAGGTGGAGAGACAGGTTTAAATCGATATGAAATGACAGTGATGCAGCTATTTTAAGTTTATCTGGGTGCTATATACATTCATAGAAACTTAACATAACCTGCATCATAAGTGGTGACGAGTAGAAAAAAGTAATTTACAATCAGAATGATGTATAGATCAGGAAGACTTCACCACAATTCATAAAAAAACGTGGATGTGGTGAACTTAATCCATTGGCGCTATTCTTACCACCATTATTACAACTAGTGCCTTATAAGTGCTTCATGTCGGTCTTATTCAATTCAATTATGACCCGCTCAACAATTACGCCTGTCTGCGTATTAACAAAAATCCTAACAATTTGTATAAAAAAAAAAGCCAAAATAAAGTTTCACTTGTGCTCCATCAATATAATAATGCACGTTTACGAGTGGGTAAGCGCATTATTCATTTTGGCTTATTTCCAAGAAGAAGCTTTCAGATATGACGATGTCTCAAGAAGTTTTATATAAATTTATCAAACGTTTTAAATTCTTTTTCTAACGTTAGCTTAATGTGTAAAAGCACAACTGAAATTGTCTCTAAAAAAATATGAAAGCTTTTAACATTTCTTCTTATCAATTGCTTTTAATAAAAACGAATTTTAATTATATCTATCCAAGTGCTCAAGAACATTGATGACATTGTCTTGACCCTACATTTTTCCTATCACTCACTTAGAAAAATCTCTAATATCTCAAAAAAGTTTTAAAATTTTTCTTTTTTCCAACATTTGTCTACTCCTTACTATCGTTGCGGCCATCCACCCAGTGGCAGTTTGTTTGTTTGCAACAATAAGGACAAAAATGCTATGTGTGGCTGGAGACCATTATGGTGCTATCGATTTCTTTTTTTCAACTTAGCAATTGGAATATAGTAAAAGTTGTTAGTCAAGTGAGAAAGCGTGTGTGGAGTGTACGTTTATTGCATATTAATAAGCTGTTGGCTTTTTTGCGTTCTCCGCACAGATAATAGGATGTGAAGAGATAATACTGACGATAACGATAATGATGATGATAATGATGTATAGTCATCTACAAAAGTCGTGATTAACATATTCTTACCGGGTAACTTACATAGTTCAGTAGCATATAAATATGTTAATAAGCAGTTAAGTAAACTGTCTGCCCCGCGTTTCATTTAGTATGGATTTCCTCCTTCTTCTTTATTCTTTTTGATTTTTTTTTGTTGCTCTTTTTTATCTTAAGAAGCTTTTCGGTTTGATGGTCATTCTGGGTTTGCCATTAGAGTTTTAATATTTAATTTAACAAAAATTATGCGATTAAGTTTTCCTTCCTTTCATTTGCCTTCAGGTTAAATTTACATTCTTACGTTTGAATTCCGGTACTATATAACTTCATTAAAGCGTTGCCAATTTACCACGTTCGCTCAGCTTCATTTTTGGCTCATTATTATTATCTTTTTCTTACTTGTTTTTGTTTTCACAATTGTAGAAAATGTCCTTTTGTTTTGTAATTGCGTTCCAGGGTTAGAAAGTAAATCATTTGACTTGTTTTCTTTTTTTGCCATTGCTTTGCTGATAAGCAATTCTAACCAGCAAGCAATTGTGACCTTAAAATGCCACATCCAAATATATGTAATCGTGGAAATGTTATAAAAATAAAACAAAAGCTTTATTCTTCTTGGTCTATAATTTAACTAACCTAGTTTAATGTTGTTGTGGTTTATTTAGTTTAGAACAATGAAATGATAAATTATTGTACATTTTTCATACATTTAAGCATTGTCTCCTAAGTTGATAAAGTTTATATAAACTTATTTTAAAAGATTGCGAAATTTACAAGGACCAATTGATAACACTTAATATGTTGAGAAACTAACTTAAAAAAGAAACGCTGGTTGTTTGAGGATATGTTATCTACATAGGTAACATATGAACAAGATGAATTTCTAATAGGTGCTTGTATTAATTTTGATCAGCGTATTGGTGAAAATGGTAAAGTAATACAAAGTATTAATGCATACAACGGTATAATGAGTCTTCCTGGCCAGGGTAAGCTCAAGGCTCCACCAGGACTCCTTCCTAGAAATTTATAATAGAAAAACTTGGACCCCCGAATTTGTGATTAATATTTGAAAATTTGAATTTATTATATATTAGTCATTTTTGTTTAAGAGGAATGGGGGAAAAAACCCAGCGTGGTGACCCGAATCTCGTCTAACGCTTTTTTCCTTTCAATGTTTCTTATTCACTCCGTACGATTACTTTTTTTTCCACGTTTTCCGTATCGCGAGATTCTCTGAAAACAAAAGGAATTTGCCGCGGGTATTATAGCAGCCAGCCTTGGCCTATAGGGCCACTCGCCCGTCCCTAACCGTTTCATGTCGCTGAAGAAAGTGTCTATTGGTTATTCAGGGATGACGACTAAGCTAAGCCAGCCATCCTCTATCCGTAAAGTCCAAAAAGAATATCCCTATCGGTAACGTCAACTAGTTATGTCTGTGTACACTTACCTCTGGCTGCTGTAACACGACTGAAAGGCTGAGCGTGCTGCGACACGCTCTTTTATAGCCGCGATCACCATCACTGTCCCGTTACATCGAGGTTTTGACTATACTTGCGTTAAAACCTCAATACTCACATGCATGTGTTGTAACGATATTCTTATATATCTATTATTACGTATGCTAGCTTAGGTCTGATCAAACGTGTTTGCCTGCTTCAATGTTATAATCTCAGCTTTTCATGTATAAGTATTATAATGCTACTCTTATGTATATTTTATTGTTAATACTACCGCAAGTACCAACTCGTATGACCCCATTGCCAGTGCTGGCTTAGGTATCAAATCGAATGATTTTATAAGCCGCAGAATCGTTAAGCATTCCTTCATATTGATGATAGGTACCATATCAACACGCATATGCAATTTTGTGAGCTCTTTTTTCCCTATCGCAATGTTTGTTTGTATGCCTATCCTTATGTTTGTCTCATTGATATTGCTAGTCTAGGTACCGAATCGTATGATTTCTGCAATCCCTTGAAACCGTTGGGTATGTGAATCAATTATTTTTATCTCATTATTATTATCTCAAACCTAAGAGCCCAAGCCGTATTGCTGGCATGTATAGGAAATGCTACGGCATATTTATTTAGTGTTACGCTATTTATGTTGTCATAATTAGTAAGGAAGCAAAACGCTTCCTTACAGCGGTTAACTTCGATAATTTTGGTCTATGCCTTCATAAAATGACTGCAACGAGCGTACTCACCAGACATAGCGTTTTCTGATTGCTACTCGTTCAGATCGCTGCACTATGATTTGGCTGCCAAAATGGGGTAATGATTGCGTCGCTGTAAAAGCAATACCGGTTTTTCGACACGGTATCGCCATGTTGCCAGAAAGATGGAATACGGTTCTAGAAAATGATGGAAAATATTTTGATTAATATGTCTTTTACCAGTTTTTCTCAATAAATGCCCTTTTCAAACGAAAAAATGATGAGAAGACATGCAAGCATCTATAATATAAATATAATTTTATACCTGACCACATTTCTGGTACAAGGACGTACTAAGTTTATATAGATATACACTAAGCTTGTGTTGTTTATGTCTGTCCACTTTATATTCTTGTACTCAGCCTATAGGCCGTAAGTTTTGAGATAAATTTTTATGAAATTTGGCACGTGTTTTTGTCCAAGAACGAATTGGATTGAAAACAGTTCGGAACGAACAAACTTTTCGCTCGCTTCCCTTTCCTTCAAACCCTTAGTTTGAAAAGTGGCTACATGAGTAACTGCACTAAGCGAATTGTTGTAGGATATGTGAAAGGATGCAACGACGAGCTCACTTCACTTGCTTGTTTTTAGTTGTTTTAAAACAACTGATATGAGTCTTAAATTTACTGTAACTGCCAGTGAAAAGAAAAGGAAAGATAAGATAATCTTTTTGCAACATTCCGGTGAAAATTTATCTTAACTTAGCTTTTATCTCTCCGTTCGTCCGTCATCCATGACAGGAAGAAAGCCGCAGATATTAAAAATTAAAAGAATGTAATTTAAAACAAGTAACGACCATCAACGTTCATGCGTGGGGGTTTATGAATTTGTAGACAGTAGCATGTCAAAAAAGGATTCTACAGGCTCAAGGGCGAATCAATCAAAAATATTGTATTACAAGGTCTGTTTTCCCATCATCTTTTTTCTTTTAAATCTAAACAAGTAAGAACGTAAAAAATGAAATACGTATAGAATTTTCAATTGCTTTATCGCGCATATGGTTATAGTTTTATAAGAAATAAGCGAAAACTGCATTTTTTTTTGCTTTTGAAAATAGACGTATTTTGAGTTCGTGTTGTACTCGATGCATATCTTATCTCACGTTTTGTCCTTTTTCTACAAGTTTCTGTCAAATTTTAAGCCGTTGTCTTCATTTTTGCGACCACAAGAAAGTTTATCACGAAAAGGGGCAAAGGCGAATAAACGGACATTCACCCCGAGATCGATCCGGAAAAAAGTTGATCAAGAATAAAAATGCTTTACAGGGTCACCATGAAGTTTCCTCGGAATTTCGACGTCCTAACAGAATTAGTAAACCCTCACTTCTTCCTTTTAATGATAGACCGAAAAATGCTGAAGAGAAATATGCATATGCTCCCGCTCTTCGTCTCATTCTTAAAACGTTTATTATTTACTTTTAATTTTTTTTTCTTTTGAAGATTTTTGCATTAGATAAACTTCTCTTTACCCAAATATTTGGGCTTCACAGGAACGTTTTCTTCTTGCATATACTAACCATGCATAATTTCTTTAAGATTTGTTTAAAATCCGTCACATCGGGAATTGTCTATCGCGGTACTTTAAAATGTGTTTTATAATTATTTAACTTTACACACAATTGATAATGTTGAAAGCAAAACTACTCAATAATTAGTTGGACACATATCCATGATGACAACAAAAAAAAAGATTCTCTTAAATGCCTTGTTAAGAATTTTGTATGTGCTATACTATGTTACCTGGCTTACTTCGAATACGGTAATCCTACCGATTCCACAATGTTTCTTAGCAAATCTACTTTAAATGTGTAAACCTATAGCCTAAACTAAGTGAGGAGCGAACAACTCCTCATAGTTTTTATAGTTGAACTTTAAAGGTTGATTTCCGTTCGATAAGCTTTAGAAACGAAATGTATAGTTAGCAAATGGTTTGTTTATTTGTTTGTTTTATATGTTTAATTGTTAATCAATTTTGCATTTGCTAATATCTAAGATCCAATCGACATCGAGAAAGGGTCGCGACTAACAACTCAATGGTCGCGGGATCAAATCTCAAGTGTGATACATTACAGGCGAGCGTATGATCTAGCTTAACCGACATTGTCTATATATTTACAAGATAATGCAAATAAATAAAATAGTTGCATAATTTTTTTTCTACCACAAAACTCTGGCGAACAACACAAAATACATTTTTTTTTTTTTAATAAATGCTTGTGAAGTGGAAATCAATTTTCTAGACGATTTGCTTTACGTAAAAACTTTACACGTAAAAAAATTGCACACGCACAGTGTGCACAGTGAGGATTTGACGTGTGTAATTGCACACGGGATAAATGCAAACTAATAGTATTTAAAGCGAACAATGAATAATAGAAATGAAATTAAAACAAATTTTTGGTCGGCCGATTTACCCCGGTTTGTTTTGCAGAAGAATCAGGAAGCTTGTTTCGTTTGAACACAAAGGCGGTCCTTTACTCAGGTAAACAATGACAGCTTCAATAATTGGTTATCACCAGTTAATTTTTTGTAATTTAAAACCAACTATCTTCTAGATAAGTGAAGAATGCAAGTTCGGACATCTTGTTAATAAGGAACAAAATTGTAAGCATAGGAGGGTGGCCTTAACCTGAATTTGCCCATTCGGTACAAGCGCTTAAACTTAAGAATCAAATTCGATAGTCCTCTCTATCTAAGAAGTAAATTGATTGCTAGAACAAGTCTCGTCCGAGAACTAATTTCAATCTGCATTGTAGCTTCTTTTTGTAAGGAATTTTAAACATAAATATAGGAGAATCCATACACACAACTTTAAAAAAAAAAAATAGTTCCAAGCCATCTTTTCAATTTTCGTTGCGACTTGACTTGCAGGTATCCGAATAATATTCCTTTCCACACAATTATTCAATTAGCAAATTTTCGCGCAAATGGTTGATGTAGCGTATTGTATGATTCGTTGTAGAGTCTTATTGAAACCGTAACTCATACAAGGTATACTCAAGTCAATCAACATCGCCCACGAATAATTCACTAGCATGGCAAAATATTCGTTGTTGCAAGTCGACGAAATGGGCAGTGAATTTTTCAAAACGTGCAGTTTAAAGAATATGTTATTTCGCAATATATTACAATTTTTAAAAAGCGTTAATTTATTCTTCACAACAGCTAGAATTCCACGCTAGTTAAATTAGAAGCTTTGAGTTACATAACACACTGAAATAAGTTAGAAATGTGAGGAAACAGAAAATTATTGAAAAAAAAGCTCGACGAACAACGCCTCCAACCACAACCCGCTTATATAGTGAAAATATTTTTTTTATTTCACACTAAACTAATCGAATTTTTTTCATTAAGTGTAGTCATGAGAGACATACGCCGGAAATTATTTTTTAACATGAGACATAAATAAGTAGCAATGTTGTAGTCGGGGAAGACCAACCATTGAATACTCTACATCACAGTTGTTTACTCGTTTTGGTCATAATACAAAAATAATTACAATTTATTTTCATGCAAATGCATACTTTTCATTAAAGCCCTCATATTGGTGCACGCCCAAAACATCACATGACGTGATTCAAATTTTAGGAAATTTAATTTACTTCCAAAAAAATCAATATTTTTCAGCTTCCGTCATAAAAAACTAGATGTAAGAGCTTGCTTTTCGCGATAACCCCTACCCACATTAGAATTTCAAACATAGATCTATGTGATCCAAATTCGCTACGGTTCATTTGTTTGCTCAATCATTTTGAAATTTTTAAAATTACACTTTTTCCTTAAGGGCTTATTATTAGACTATACGACATCCTATTTAGAGTGGGGTCCAACAAATAGAACCATGTGGTTCAAATTTGGTCCACTTAATTCATAATACCATGAACACATTTTCATCATACAACATTAAAAATGAGGCATTTTCGGCATATAAGCGTTTACACTACCTGAGAATCCTTGTAAGTGGTGATATCCCAAAAGTAGCCCTACGTGGTCCACATTCGGTGTGGTTGGTTTCTTTATTAATTTACGATTATTTAATAGTTCCCAAAGTAGGCCTACATGGTCCACAGTCGGTATGGTTGGTTTCTTTATCAATTTACTATTATTTAACAATTGCCATTAAGAGATATTGAAGAGATATTTACCATATAAAGACTCAGTATTCGTGCGAGCTTAGGGGTGAGGATTATATGAGTAAGGATTCAAAAAACTGAATCAGCCTAAACAAATTTTTCATACCAATTCGGAATGCGGAAGTAGTGTTACCCAGAGAGTTTTATCAAAAAGTTTCGAATATATGGTAGTGGACGGAAACGTAGATCGATCCGAGCCATTTTCAAAAGCTTTCGTTCTTGGGCCAAAGCACGTGAATATACCAATTTTCATTGAAATATCTCAAACAGTACGATCAGTAGGCTGAACACAAAAATAAAAGTACATATATCAGACGAGCAGGTGGATAGACGGAAAGAAAATCCCAGAATCATATTCCATGTCGAACGGTATAATAAAAGTTGGCTCTACCTTAGGCCCTTCTGGGTGCTACCTACGTCCACACAAACTTAATATACTCTGTACCGCAGGTAATGTAGGTTACAAAAAATCAAGTTTGGGAGAAAATTAAGAGGTGCTTGCAAACAATGTGTTTATGTCAATTCCCCACAAAAAAACAAAGAACTATTATAAGCAGATATACATAAGTTTACATTAGATTACCAAATCCATATTCAAATGTATTTAAATTAAAAAGAAGGGTAATTATACACTACGTCACTTGTTGTACAGGCTACATTAAGTTTGTGCATATATATACAACACCCAGAAGAATGTGAGGTCGATATGAGGTAGGTAGGTCTGCCTGTAAGTCTGCCTGTCCATCTTGTATATATGAATTCAGCCTACAGGCCGCAATTTTTGAGTTATTTTGATAAAATCTGGTACACCAAGACTCCAGAACGAACACTATTAAGAGTAGTTCGGATTAGCCCATTTTTTCAACCACATCCCATGTAATGGCTTAGTTTGAAGAGACGTTATATGAATAGCTGTCTTAAGTAAAATGGTTGTGGGTGTGTGTGCTTTTGATTTTTTTTATTTAGTTAATATTTCGTTTACGGAAGTATCCATAACGAGAAGACGGAGAGGTAAAGGCGCATCTATTGCTAAGTATCTGTATAAAACAATCTGTATAAATAAGTAAAATTCTTCTAACTATTAAGATAGGTATGGAGGAATGGTAGACGCAGGTCTGTCCAAAAAACGTTTAAATATATTTTAGAAATGTATATATGTATTTATATTGTATATTCCTCTATATATTATATATGTATTTAAAAGTCTTTTTTTTTTCTTTTTTTGTTGTTGTTAGTGGTAATGGATACTTATGTAAATTAAGCTGACATTGTATCGACTTAAGTTGATGTATATCGAATGAAACGCGCCGAGTCATCAAACGTAAACGCAGTGAATCAAATAGCAAGTAGACGAACGACAACACGTAGCTTATAATAAAATGACGGAAAATTTAATTAAAATCATAGACGTCATTAAATTCATTAAACAAATAATAAATATGGTTAAATATATGCATTAACCAATGTGTTGAGTTGATAAGAAAAACTTCTAAGATAATTATTAATTTAATCTGTGCTTGACAATTCCGGCGTGTGGGATACGAAAACCACCGTAACGAAAATCCTTTAAATCCCAACAACAAAACAAAGAGGAAGACCTAAAAAATTAGCCCAGGCTTGGCTACGCCCATGGACTGGTGTTGTTTTTGCGAAATTCGAATTCAATCCATACATCCATCTATGAACATCAATTCACGTGTTGTCGTCAGCGTGGTCAACATCAACAGCAATGCTAATGCATTCAACAAGGACTTCACACCGCAACACAAACTATGCGTTATTTAAAATAATTTTGCGAAACCTTTCGATATTTAGAGTACATTTTTATCGAGTACTAAAACAAAAGTTAAAATACAATAAAAACCAAGGGAGAAAATTATATTCGGTTGCGATCGAATCTTTTACTCCCTGCACCGTTATTTTATAAAAGATTAAAAGAAGGAAAAATATAAATTTGCATACTTTATAATATGAGGCGGGGTATGGCGATTTCTGATATTCTTCTAAAATAATTTTGCGGAAATTCATATCGTGCATCTGGTGCAAGTTAAGAGCTAAGAACAAAAGAGACGGAAAGCAAAAGGTTCTCAGTTCCGCGACGTTTGGCAGAGGGACAGATGGAGACACGAACCAAGCCAAGACTTTATACACTTTATGTAGTTTTTAAAGCTTGGTTTTTCGCGCGTTGAAAAAAAAATTAAACTTGGATACACTATAATATTGGGTAGGCGATGTCAATTTTCCTATTTTTCTACAGGTACAGGCATCGTCCATTAAATATGCGTTCAAATTTTTGAAGATTTCTCTGTTGTAATTTATGATAAGCATAAAACCAATTTTTTTATTGCTTTTGAAGAACAGAGATGTTAACAGCTTACATGGTACAGTAGCCGTGTCTTTCGACCGATCTTGCACATTTTCAAGTAAAGTTCACCTTTTCCTGTTTGAAAGATGTTCATAGAAACAAAAAGTTTTTCAATTAAATTGTGATTACACATAAGTTCATCTCAATGGAGAAGGAGAAAAAGTATTTTCTCTGAAACCTCTCAGTGTAATTTGTAGGGTTAAATATTTGTTCACTGATGCTTTTTAAATATTTATTAAAATAAGATAAAAACAGAGCGGTGGACAAATCTCGCATACCCATTGCGCATTTTACCCTTCAAGTTCTTTTTTTTGTTTGATACCCATATTGCTGGTATTATTAAGAATAAATTAACCGGATTGTCTACCATATTCATTTTAGAATTAACCCATTTTTAGGCCGATAATCTATCCTCGTTAAAAGAGTGTCCAAAATAGTTTTAAATACTCTGTCGTGTTGCGTTATGATAAATAAGCATAAAACCTCAAAAAAGCGAAAAAAATAAAATTTAATCACTTGTAATTTCACGGAGCCGAATTTTTACGTTTTTGCACGTAACAACTAGAGTGTTTCGTAACAAGCAAAAACTCTCAAGTTTTTGTTAAAAAAAACGGAGTTGCGTTCAGCTTATGCTCCACGGGTTTATGCGGGCTTGCTCTCTGACCAATTTGGCCCATTTTCATACGCGCAAAAATTGCCAATGTTTTCACAAAATTTGCAGTCGACATCTCAATTTTTGCGACCAGGAGAGTGCCAACAGCAAACACCACACAGGCGGGCAGACATGGCTTAAACAATTCAGAATTTCACGCTGATCAACAATATATATACTTTATAGTACACTAGTAACTGAAGGTTACTTTGATTCCTTTATGAAAAAAAAAAAAATAGTTAACATTCATCCATCACTTATGGGTATAAAAAATCTATTTTTATTGTAAAACTCTTAGGGATACTTATATGTATATACGTATAAAACATAATTGAATCTAAACAATGCTTTATGCAACAATACAGTAGTTATTTGAGATAAACTAACTTTATTATTCTGTATGTTCAAATTGTCTTTCCATCCTTCTCTAACATCATCGATGCATCTCCGGCCCCACTAAGCGTATATACGACCCTCTTATCGCGGTAAAAGGAGCGTAATAAACCTCAGCTAAGTGAGTTAGTTTCCTTTGCCTTGTGATGTAAATTGAACATGCGCCATACCGTTATTAGGAGCTTGAATCCATTTTGAGGCACTGGTTTACTCTATTTCATTATACCGATCGAGACAGAACTACTTTCTAATCGACATAAGCTTGTCTGTCCTTCTGTGCGCCTGATGTCTGTCCACGTAGACATTTGGTTCAACCTACCGGTCGCAATTTTTAAGATTACTTAAGGAAATTTGGCATACTGATGTGCTGTGACGCAAGAACTAACGTTATTGGAAATGGTTTGGATTGGTCCATCATTTCAAATACTTTTCGAAAATTTTGTTGCGAAAAATTCCATCTTCCACATTCATTGCTTTTGTTAATTGATTTGAAGAAATCTGCTGCCGAAGCCTATCAAACACCTTTAGAAGCTTATTGTGATGTAGCCCCATCATATCCCAATTGTTTGGTTTCTTTTCAGCGGTTTAAAAATGGTGACGACAATGACAAGGAGCGCCCTGGAGGCCCAAAAAAATTCGAATACAATGAATTGCAAGAATTATTGGGCGAAACCCAACTCAACCTTAGAAGAGTTTTCTGTGGCATATTGTCACAGGCGATGAAAAGTAAATCTACTTCGATAATCGCAAGCCTAAAAGCCATGGGTTACTCCAGGAGAGCCATCCATATCGACACGAAAGCGGAATATTCATGGACATAACGTTTTACTGTGCTTATGGTGAGATCAGCTAGGAGTAATGTATTGCGAGTTGCTAAAACCGGATGAGAGTGCTGACGGCAATTGAACAATTGCAACAAAGAAAACCTGCAGTATCCGTTAACAGACACAAAGTCACCCCCTTGCATGACAACGTTCGGCAATGAATCGCAAGAGTTGTCAACGATAGACTGTTGCAGCTCAAATGGGATGTTCTGCCGCATCAATTGTGCTTAACAGGCATAGCGGCTTCTGATTGCAATTTGCTCAGATCGTTGCAGCATAGCTTGACTTGCAGTTTTGAAGTGCTGAAGAAGTGAAAAAATCGGTCGACGAATGGATCGAAGCCAAACTAGTATCGTTTTTTCGACACGGTATCGCCATGTTGCCCGAAAGATGGGAAAAAATTATAGAAAATGATGAAAAATGTTTTGATTAAAGTAAATTATACCAATTTTTCTCAATAAATGCTTCTTTCAGCTAAAAATATGATCAGAGTACATGCAAGCACCTATTAAATTCACAGGAAAATCGCTACTATCTTATGGCGGAGGATATAAAATGGACATGCTAAACTATTCCATGCGAACTTCCCATCGCATAGTTTAAGACAAGCGGTGACATCAACGGCAAAATTATATATACTATATCTTGCAGGAAGTTGGTTACGTATGAACGAACCGCTTCGATTCAACAAAATTATTTTTAACTTCGCCGACTGACTCGTATTGGGTCGACAATTAAAACAAAAAAAAAGTTATAGAGTGCGCTCTCTCCCGGCCTGGTATTGCGAAAACCGTTCAACGATCTGCGAAATCCTATCTCTCCTTGCAGCGTCTTTACCGGGCATTACTTCTTGAATTTATGGACTGCTTCAGTCAATGGCTTATTGCCTCTCTGACCAAGAAATCGAGTCTTATGGCCTCTCGGTCAACTTGTCGTAAACGTATTATAGGGTGTTTTTTCTCCCGTCCTTATATTACACGAACTGCCTTCAGCACGTATTATCTCTTGTATTTAATGATTGCTTTAGTCAACGTTTTAGTGTCTGAGTGAACAAGAGCCGCAAAAGCCGCTAAAGGGGATAATTTTCCCCGCCCTTATATTACAAAAACTATCCACAGACATCCTATACCGTCACGAACTGGCTTCGCCAGACCTTGCATCTTGCATTTAACAATTTTTTAGCAACACTTTGTTTTTTACGATGACATCTTTCGTTGTGGGCACTTTGCGGCGTGCAAGACCATAGAACTGGTAATGGGTAATGTTGATCGATATTATGAATAAAACATAAATCTTTTAAAGCAACTGCAAGTTCACTGGAAAAAACTTTTAAAATTAATTGAAGTTGAAAAATTTCGTTTAGAACCATTTTCTCATTAAACTTCCCGACTGCCATGGTATTTATTTTTATAAGATTTTGATGCAATACATTCCGTATTTCAAATGTTTGGCTTTTAACATTTTTTTAGTTGTTTATCTAACGTAAAATAAGTTGACACGTCTGTGACCATCAACCAAGAACACATAATTGAGGTGAAGACATTTCCTATCTCAATTTTCGCGATCATGAGATTTTGAACGCTGGACAGTGCTTTTAAAGAGAAATTTTACATAATACAACGTGGATGGCAGCTCCAATAGGTGTTTCACTAATTTCCTGCAATTAAGAAACATTAAAATGTTTTTACGTTCTGTTATTATTTTAAAATCTGTAATTTAAAAATAAAAAACAAAAACTCGAATAATAACTAACAGTTAATTTCTTCCTATGTATATTGTTAAATGACTATTGTTGCATTCACAGATGATTTATGTTCCGCTTATAATACGATTTAATTGATTAAATAGACTATTTATGAAAAACGATTCGTAGAAATAAAATTATGTAAGAATATTCATCAGCAATTCTTTTGCTCTGCAGCTGAGTCGATAGTTCATCAATTCTAGCATTTCACCTTCAGAGTGCAATTTTTTTCTCGTTTTTTTCTCGTATGCCCCTTAAGTTGCTTGTACGACATGTTTCCTAAAGTAAAACATACGTTTTCAAGATAGTATACGTTTGTGGTACCTAAGTTGAAAGAGTCCATCGTCCACTTATTTTTTGTCAAAGGCACTTGGCAATCGGACGCGTACAAAAACCGATACTTATACTTTGGGCCATCACCCAACTTGGAGACTTTCAAAATCGTGGAATCCTTGGACACTTTTGATCGAGCCTTTATATCATAAACTGCCATTGCCTAACATCTTATTGGCCATCATTTACACCTTCATGATCACCTATAAGACATACATAGATATCCCTCGCCCCCTGTCAACAAGTTTAAAAAGTTAGACGATTTTTTTTTATGTTCATTCAAAGCAAGAACCAGCGTAAAACATCATAACTCGATTTCTCCTTCCCCCTTATCGTGGATTACTACCACTTATCCCTTTATCTTTATCATCATAAAACGTTTTGAAATTTTCGTTTAAATGGTTTTGGAACGCTACTTTATAAATGAAAATCAAAATTTGAATTCAGTTGAAACCTTTATTAATGTTCATAAGCCTTCTTCTTACACTTCTGTTAACGAAGAGAAGATAATTTTCTTTTCGTTTTATTGTTTGGTGAAGTTCCACCAGCAGTCATTGCCATTCTCTACAAACTAGGATCTTTGCATTCATGAATGAGTTTTGAAATATAATTCCAAAAAAATACAATAAAAAACAGAGAAGAAAAAAATGAAGCTTGTGTTCAATCAGTTTTTGTTATTTTACCAAAAAAAAAATAGATATATATATTAAGTAAAATGTATGGATACATACGTGCACATATATATAACTTGATCTAATACATGGTTTATTTATTTGTTTATTTATTTTTTTTTGTGGCTTACTGCAGCACACAGAATGCATTCTATACGTTTGTTAATAACACATAGTGTCCTCTCAATCGCTTACAAATTTCAATTTTCGTACCAGCAACTACTATTGAAACATGATGGTCTACCGGCTTTGTTACTTGATTTCTAATCACTTAAGTAGAGGCGAGAAACCGTAGCCAGTCTGAGATTTTTACCTGATATTCCGATCCGTACTTTTTCTCTTGTGTGTTCTTGAAGCCATTAAAATTAATATGAAACTTGGCACCTGTCTTTTGAGAAAGAAAGATTATAAAGACAAATTTCGGAAATAAGCACAACAGACAAGGATTTATATGCACAGTTATCAAAAATTAGGATACAAACTTAGAATAGCGAAAATTTCAAAATATGTTTGTTAGAATAAATTTACATATTGTACAAGGTATGTGCGGAAGGTGTTATGATTTAGGAAATGCAACCCGAATATACAAAAGAAAAAAAGAAAGAAAGAAAGAAAGAGAGAGAGAGAGAGAGAGAGAGAGAGATTCAAAGTTTTTGCATTAAGTTCAGGATATTTTAAAACGTACATCTTGGTGCAGTGGAAATACTGTTTCTCCAATCAACGCTGCCCTACGGTGACCACTTTCTTTTTTTCTCGATGTTGATGAACTGACCTAACAGCAAGTAAATAGAACATACTTTATTCGGCCATTCCAGGTCATCGATTAAATGAACTTTATAAATGGTTCCAGTCGTAGCACTTGTTTGTTTATGATTTCGATCGATGCCGCGATTGTCATGTAATTTGCCGTGCTATCCAAGGCATTAATAGTGTAACGTAAGATGCGTTTTGTGATGTTACGTTTGTAACTAACTCCTTTTAAGTTTAAGTTCGTGCCACTGAATCGTGATTTTTGGGATAATCGTAGGATTCATTTACAATTCTTAGAGGATCTATTTAGATATTATTTACATTTAGAAATTATTTGCAATGTTTTAATCGCGGTTCTTGCCTTCTCTGTTCGAATATTGCAATTCAACCCTCCTTACTCGACGGATTTTGCCTTCCGTAAATATTCCATCCATATATACTCTTCTACAAACAAACTTACTTAACTAAGTTAACTCTAATTCCATCGCGTCATTTTCCCGATAATCCATTTTCCCGCTAAATGTTCTGCTAATTGTTACTAATCTTTTGGCCAATCGCTGAATGGGCCGTCATACCGTTAAAGCGGTATGATTGTGTATTTGATGTTCCTATTTTTTGGAATTTGGTCTCAACTAGTTTTCATGCAAACTCATATCATCGAATACGGGAATGCCGTAATAATATGTATAATTAACAAAAAAATATAATCGCGGGAAAATTATTGCACCGCGTGAAGAGAGCGTAGTCTTAAAGAATCTGCGATAACTGGTCAAGAGATATGAACCATTTAACCGCGATGGCTTTACTGCGAGAAAAAAAAGCGTCTGTGAAAATCACAGTCATTTGCATGCAAGCAATACACAGAAGAAATTGAGATAAACCCACCTTCTTCATTGTTACACCGATCGATCCAGATCTGTAAAGCTTCTTTGTACTTCATTCAGACCGCCCGTCTTGTCTTCCTGTGTTTAACTTACTGTAAGTTTTGGTAATTAGTTTGAAGAAATTTGGTGCACTAAGAAAACTTGGCTCAAAGATGAAGACTATTGAAAATGTTTTGGATCCGTATCATTTTTTCGACCAGTTCCCATACAAAGCCTTGTTTTGAAAAGTCTGAATATGAATAACTGGAAACTGCTGTAGGGTATTTAATGGCGGACTGCGGCTCGCTATGGTGTTCTCAGTTGTTAACTTGATGGTTGATAGTGGTGGATGAAATCATTACGCTACAATTTTTGTTCTTCGCACATAAGGCAAAATATTGACGTAGGAAACAACTAATTCTCATTGTGGGCAACTATCAGCTTGGCTGGGATTGTTCAAAGAAATAAAAGAAAAGAAGTTGAGACCGTTTTCCACTAAGACGCACTGTATTTCCAATAAATCAAATATGAATCGCTCTGTTTTATTACCTCATCCGTATAGGTCAAATGAAAATGATATTCTGTAACAAAACAAGCGTTTAAGGCATCCAGAATCCGTGTTTATGGATGTGTTATGAGAAAAGTACATTGCATGCAAAAATTTATCGATCATTAAGAGAATAGTTTGATAAACAACAAAGTTTTCAAAGCTAAACATTTGTTCTTGTTTCTTTCGCACCTAATGGTTGCGTTATTATACTTCATGTGAGAGATTCAATTATTAGCTTTACAAGAGAATAGCGTAGACCAAACTTTGGATACGTGTACTTGAAATGAAGGGTAACTGAGCTTCTATCACAGCAGTTGTCCTGGACTAGACTGACGTTAACAATTTCGGCAGTGACAATGGTAGAGAGAAGTAATTTTAAATGCGAAAGATATCCAGAACTGTTCTGAATTTTCAAAAATTGTACGTTAAACCTGAACGTTTGTGTCTTACGTGTAGAATTCCCGGAGAAAACTTTGGCAAGGTCGACTTAGATTGTGCTTGCTTGGGTGCGAGCATCTGTAGGGAGCTTAACTTAACATTAAATGACTTTTTTAAAATATTTTTTTATTTGTTTGTGTTTTTTTTTAACTTATTCTGCCTCACATATTGGATCAGAGTCTACGTAATTGTATATATGAGAAAAAAAAATTAAAAGCCAAACATTGTGTGGCCGGCCGCCTAATGACGTATATGCGCACACAAGTTCGACGTTAAACGACATCAACAACAATAAGAAAAGCAACAATAGCAACAACCTTTAAATGCTAAACTCAACTAAATTGAACTGAACTGTGATCGTATATATTCGTAGTATGTTAAATGTTTTGTATTAAGTTAGAGGCGCACTCAGTCGTCAGTCAGTCATTCGCTCTTTTGTCGCGTTTCTATACATACACGCGTTTGCCACTTTGCTTTCCGTTTAGTTGCAGAATGACGGTGTTTTCTATAGATGCTCTTTAGTCTTTTTTTTTTCTTATTATTATTATTATTATTATTATTATAATTTTGACATGCTTAACGCACATATATGGTGATACGTTCTTACTGCTACTGTGGTTCTGGCTGCCAGATTAAATTGAATTTAAAAAGCTTTACATTTACTTAAGTTGCCGTAGCAGTGGCAGCAGCAGCAGTTTTGTGTGCAATTTAAAACGTCAGATCAGTGTCATAAAATGGTTTCATAAAAAAAATAAAAAAAGGTGTGAATAATAGCATTACGCTAATGGAGAGAAGAGGGAAATATTCCACAAGAACATTAATAAGAGATTCGGACATAATACTGAAGAATAAACTGCGTATGAATGGAAAAAATTTAAATGAAAAATCATTCATAAAAATATTGCAATAAAAATATTATGTGAAATTGATTAATGATGATGTCTGATCATTTGTGAAAAAATAAAAAAAAAACAATTATTATAATAAAGCAACAAGTTTTCATAAATTTTAATTTATTTAAAATTGTCACATCGCGGGAAACGGATTAAAAAAGCAATGAGAATACCTTCGCATGTCGGGCAGCAATGTTTTGCTTTATTTCGGTTTCTTTTGGCTTAGTTGTAATTTTCACATTGTTTAATTACTCTACAGCGGCTCAGTGTTTATCCAGAGTAAAGTGATGTATTTATCACTTAAGTAAATTGTGCTTAATTTAAAATGCTAAAGCTTCAAGAAATGTTAGGCAGAGTTTCAAGCATTTTAAGCATCCCCTTCAGAAATTTAGAATTATAATAAATTATATCTTTTCTTATTCAATTTCTCAAATAAGTTAATTTAAATATAATTAACATTATAGTCGCCAGTAATGGATAATAAATTGAATCGAGACGTTTTCACAATAAATTGGTTAAAATGAATTTCGATCACTTTATTAGCACCAACCGTCAATTTGAGGAGTAAATTTTGAATTGAATAGTTACAGTCGCAAAAATGGAGATAGGAATAGATAAAATCCACAATCCTTCCTTGTTGGATTAAAAATACGAGGTTTAAAAATGGATGTGATTTGTTTACAGATACGTCCACAATGCAGAAGAAGCTAAAATAGCCTATGAACGCAGTGACAATTTTTCGTATTTTCGTCTATAACTTTTAGAAATAGGTACACATTGGCATCAAAATAGCAAAAGTGAATTTTTCTCTCAAATTCCCAAGTTAACGGGTATCGTAAATCCAGTGAGGAGAGGAAATAAAGGTTCTAAAGAAAAATAGAAAAATACTTTAGAATGAACAGGACCGAGGGAACACAGAACTGTTTAGCTTTCTCAATTTACAAATGAATTAAAACTTTAGAGGCGGATTTATTCAAAAAATTATGCTTTAGCCCCCACATGCTTAGTGAGGCATTTTTTGGTCGTATGTTTAAAAGCTCATATCTCTTTACGTCGATACCTATACAGTTTTTTTTTAGCTGTTAAATGCACATTGTTGCCAATTTTATTTTACTTTTAATTTCTTTAAAATCTATTATAAGCTTCTTAATTGCTTCTTTTCAAAACGTTTTATGATGTTCTTTCTAATTTCGTTGGGCGTTTAAATTTTCAAGTACAGTGCAGCAGTTTCGAGTTGTGTAACTTTGGACAAAAATATTTATTTTAAAACACGGGAAGTTTTAAGAGCGTAACCTGCGTAAAAAGGACGGACGGACCGATCATCCTTGAACCAAAACGTCATTATACCAAATTTTCTTTAAAATATTTTAAAATTTGCAACCTGTACGGTAAACACAAGGAAACAAGACGATTAATCGGGCAGAAAAGCTTAGATCGATTTGAAAAGTGATTTTGAGTCGATCGGTATAATGAAACGTAGGACTATGCCAAGCTGTTCCTGCATACGCACAAACTTAATATACTCTTATACTACAAGTGGTGTACCATAAAAACGTTAATTGTACACTGTAATGGATGGATTTGTATTTTACTAGGAACAATTTCATTGTTCGACTGCCACACTGTAAGTTATTGACATAAATGTCATTGGAAGTGATAAAACTTCAAATGGCATTAGTTCTTACACACATAACAGAAGCTTACCTTTTGTTTAAAGGTTTAGATTTATAAAATCGTAAGGAAAAACGCACTTCCTGATTTTATATTTCTACCCAGCTGCTTTTTGCGATTAAGTTCCTACTGCGACTTTTAGGTTAACATGAACGTATTGACAAATTATTTACAGAAACTTGTATTTGCAATGTTTTTATAAATCTACTTATCTTCCTCTCTCGAATATTACGATTCAATACTCTCGACTTGATTATTTTTGCTTTTGCAGGCCTATGCTATATTTAATAATGACATTTTCATGGTAATTCCTTCTTCGCTAGAAATGGCCTTTACTTCTTTGTCTATGAAAGAAGTTTCGAATATTTGTCTACAGAAATTTGTCTCATATTAATAAATTTTATGAAATAAGTAAAAAGATTGTAGTGGACGAAAACCCACCTTTAAAAACCCTACTTCAGTTCGATTAATGCAATTATTCATACAACTTTTCAAAATTAGTCGTTATATGGGAAGTGATCAAAAAAGCGGCCCGATCCGCTCAATTTTCAATAGCTTTTCGAGTTCTTCTGAATATTTTTTTTGTGTACATACGTACAAAGTTAATATACTCTTGTGCTACAAAGGGGTGTATACAAAATTTTTTTTAACAA